>BMAW01117385.1:47381-123210 GCA_019974015.1 Nephila pilipes | reverse complement strand
TCTGGGGATCAGGGTCTTGCACTAAACAAGCTCCAATTTATTTGAAATTTTGCACACACGCATAACTCACGTAACTGCTTTTTAATCTTAAATTTACACTTTAAAAAGTATCAAATGAATATAGGTAAAAAACATTTTTAAGTCAAGCTTTTACATGAATAAAGTTATTAAAAAATATTATTTAAATGTAAAGTACTCGTGTTGACATAATTTATAAAAGCTTTAGGAACTTAACAAAGATACGTAGGTAATTATCGTTGAATTAAAAACTATAGCTGTATTTACTTATATATGAGATCAAAAGATATATTAACGCCTAAAGCTTTAATAATTCATATAGATTTTTATTAAATTTTTTTTATATCTTTTAATCCATATTTAAATGAAAGCTTAACGTAAAAATGTTTTTTACTTATATTTTTGGCAGTACTATTTGAAAAGTAGATCAGGATGCTGTTTTGATTGTTATCAAAGAGCATGATAATCGACTTTTTGGAAATAAATAAGAATTTCTCTCCTCTCTTCTTTGCTTACGCTACAAATTTCTCAATTAAAGACCAGACACGTCACTTCTAACGAAGTGTAGCCAATATAATAATTATTTTCCCAATTTTTAATTACTCGCAAGTATTAATTAACGAATGAAAACGTTCGTCAAGAAAAATACTGCACGTATGTAACGAACGTTTTGTATATTCAGTAAGAGTTCTGGTTTAGCACTTAGGATGCTTTCTTAGAAGACAGAGTGTTAAAAATAGATGTGTTAAATAAAGTCACATTTTAACACATAGATAATATGATTTTTTGAGGTGAGTGTTTTGATCAGTAATACATTTTGATTCATTAAATTTCCCACGATTGGTCAAAGAGAATAAATTTCTCGTTCCTTCCATCTTATTTAACTTACAAAATAAACATACGTAAGGGCGTTTGCTTGTCATACGAAGGAAGTTCAAGTAAGTAAGAGTCCCCTTAAAAATCTTGAAAAGGAATTATATTTTTGAAAAATTTATGAATTCATATACGATCTCTACTTTTCAATGCTGACGTCTTCCTTTTCAATGTAGTTCGTGAGCAGGAAAATAGACTTTCTTTTTCCTTTGTTAAAATAGTCTCCTGCCTCCAAATAGAAGGCTGGAGGCTATTTTGATAAATGTATTCTTTGGCGATACTCTGGACTCCATCGGCTGTCGAAAGCCCTTTTTCGTTCACATAAACGACTTCAGAGTGGTGAATAGATGAAAATCCGAAAGTGTCAGATTAGAGTTGTGAGAGGGGTGGTTGATGATATCCTAACCGAATGAGTCCAAGAGTTGCTTTTTGGCGTCGGCCGTGTGGGGAAGTGCATAGTCGTGCAACAAACTCTCGTCGTTCACATCACTCCCTTTTTTTTTTTATTAAATTCCTACTATTAGTTCACACTCTCCCTATATATATCTTGTTCAAATTTTCCATCGTTAATAAAATACTTTTTATTCATCCACTCAAGTTCAAATACATTTTTTAAACTTGTAGTGGATGCCTCTTGATGTTAATACAGTTTTTTCAAATATTAATTCATTAATTAAAATGCAATTGGTGAAAATGCAGTTTAGCCCAACCAATTGGCGCGATTTCAAAAATTGCCAAATTTGGCTTTTTTTTTTGCTGAACGTTAAGTCCACGAAACGGACCAGGGTAGCCGCATTTGGCAAAATACCGCCAAATAATTCCTGTCGCCAAGGGTGGTTGGGCTAAACTACATTTAAACCATTTAATTTACCGGATGAATATTGTCATTTAATATTGTGATTCTGTCATATGTATATGCATATTTATATTAATTGCAGTTATTTAATAAGAAGTAACTAAAATAAAATTTTTCTCTGTTTACCTAAGTAGGAATTGACTTAATTTTTTTATATATATATTACTTGTTTTGTATCGATCTCTAATTTTTTAGAGGCTTAAAGGGGCAAACATTCAATGAGAAGAATAACTTTATGGTCCCAGAGGTCATGAATTTTCGGGCCGAAGCAACGGTTTTGGAATTTTTTTTTGCTAGCCTTACGCTAACGGTTCATGACACCCTCCGCGTAAGTGGTTTTTATTTCGCTAGAAAATCTGGAACGATGCGTATTCCTTCGCAAGCAGAAACTGGATTACGTTCACAGGAAAAACCATAACAGGATACTGTGCATCATTACTTGACAAGCTGAAGGCAGAAATTGCAAGAAATCTGCCACATTTGCAGGAAAAAAACTCTGTTTCACGAAGACAATGTGCCGTCTCTCTCCTCAGCAGTTGCCATGGCGAAAGTTCACGAATTATGATTTGAATTGGTTGACCATCCTCTTTACTCACCAGACCTAGCCGCAAGCGACTATTTTTTTTTTTGTTCCCTAATCTAAAAATTGCGCTCTTAGAATAGAGATTTTCGTCAAATGAGGAAGCTATCACCTTCGTAAATAATTATTTTGCAGAGGAAGACGCCGTGTATTATTTGGATGAGTTAAGAGAGGAAAGCATCGCTGGGAAAAGTGTGTTAACTTATGCAGAATAAAAATAAATTTGAAGAAAAAAATATCTCGTACCGGTGTTGGATTTCTTTAATTGCTGCCGTAAGGTTTCAAAATACTCAGAAGTTTTGTACGAAATTATTATGTGCTTGAAAGTATTTATCGGTGTGAGTAGCTATTTGCCCTTATGAAAAGAATAGGATGTAGTTTTATTAATATTCACCGCAAGTTTCAGTTTTTAAAAAAATAATCACCCCTTTCTGAGGATGGAAATAATAACCACTTCTTTTCTGTATTCCCTTCTTAAAAACTCTCATATATATTTAAACCTTATTTATTTTTTTCGTGTTAGCTTTTAAATCTGACTTTCTGTAGACTATATAAATACAGATTTGAGTATTCACGAAATGTTTTATCCTTTGTTTCGAACAATTAGACTTTATGGAATTTAGTCGTAAACATTAAAAGATTATACCAGCCAAGTCGAATTTATTAAAACGTCGCTATAAAGCGTGTTGTCTGAATATCCTTTATATTCCTTGAAATTTTTATGACGTTAAATCCTTTCTGATTTTGCTCTTGTGTCTCAAGTAAATTAAGAGTTTTCGTAAGAGAGTTCTATATTTCCTTGAAGAATAGAAATCGTTTTCATTCTGAGTCTCGGGAAATGTAGCCTTAATTGCGTAGTTCTTATTTTAAAAATTAACCCTTTCACCAGAGTCGAGGAAAAATAATTACTGTAAGTTCTCTTTAATCCGGCACTTTCGTAGGTGCAGGTGCCGAGTGGCCAAGGTCGTGAGCTCACGGTTGCGTTGTTTTCTTCAAGTCGCGAGTTCGAGTCCTGATGCCACTAAAGACTTGCTGACTGAGACTTAGACAGCTGTCGAGTGAGTCATAAGGCATACTAAAAACAAGCCATTTTCGTTGCTGTCAGTGTCATTTCTTGGAATTTCTAAGGACTTATTGAACAGCCCTCGCAAGTGAAGGACATTTCTGATACCACTAACAGATTTTTTTGAAAGATGCTCTATTTCTTTAATATTTTGAGCATTATTTGTATCGGATAACAGTAATTAAAAAAACCACATTAATCTTTTCTAATTATCATAATAATTAGAAAAGAGCACAACTTCTTTTGAAAACATGTTTCACATTCGCAATAGATCATTTAGGCAAATTCAAAAATTATTTTTGAGTAAAATTTTGGAAGGTGATTTTTCTTTCTCTGGTCCTTCACCTGCGAGAGAAGCTGAACCCTGATTGGTCAGTGACTTAAAATTCTCTCCTGCACAATAATAATTCCAACCAATAGTTAAATTTTAATGTTTTTTTCTAAATTCTCCCAGTGATTTTTTTTAAATAAACACTTTTAATTTTTAAATTCTTAATTCTAAGAGGCAAATTTATTCAAATAGTTTTTTTTTTATTCATTTTAATTTTCAGGAAAAATAATAGGCCGAAGAAACTTATCCTACAGCATGGTGATTGGAGATTGAGGGCCACAAGACATAAGAGCTCAGCTAACCATCCAACCAATAAGAAACAAGGACGACACTTGAACTGGCACCTCCATCTCCGAAATTCCGTTAAACGCCAACAGGGGGACTTGGAACCTCGACCAGATTTAACGTTCATCAGACCCGTTATATGGCGGGTCTTTAGTGGTATGAGGGCTTGAACCTATGACTCGACGAAAACTACGCCGATGGCGACTATGTTGGCTAGGCTACCGCGATCATAACCTTTTTAAAGGAGAAAGCTTTCGCCATATCTATGTTTAAAACAAAGCATCTACGGAATATTAAATAACATCATTATATGGAAAATGCTCAGGAAAATAATAACTTTTACCACTGATTAATACACACAATTGTTTATCTTTCCCACGACAGACATATTTACTTTAGCATAAAACGCCTATTTATAGCTTACCATTTACTATATTGTATCTCTAGCATTAAGGGTTTTAGAGAATTTGACAAATTGCTTGTTTTTGTCTCAAGGTACAAAAACTGGATTAAATATTATTTGATATATTGATAATCTTTCAGGATTCAGACATACCATAATGAACAATCAAAGAACTCTAATTAATTTGACAAAAGTTATTCTTTTTAATGAAATAGAGAAAAACCCGGCATGTCTTCAGTTTCAACAGTAGTTCTGCTGAGATCTTTGCAAATTCTAGTCGAACAAATTATTCGAAAAGTTGATTTCCTCCAACTGATCTACTTATTTTCTTTGTTCAATTAAATACGGCGAATACCCAGCATGGAATAATCTAAATTTTCAAATGCAGTAGATCTTTTATGAGCATGCAGTTTATTCCAATGTTTACGAAAAAAAGAAGTTAAACGAAAGAAATTCTCACATTTAGAGAGTTATAGAATTTTATTAAACACTTCCAACTTTCAGTTTTCTTTACCCGACATGTATAATTTCGATTAAATTATCTCATACTTATTACGTAAATGCAAATTGCCCAGTTTCGGTTTTCCTCAAATAGAAAGTTGATTGTGACGCCATCTACTTTGGATTATTAATGGTCCTGTTTCAGAACGGAGCAAATAACAGTTCAAGGTCGGAAAGAGAAAAAAAAAAAATTGCTCCCACTTGTAGAAGTCATCAAATCTGGAACACAGGTCTCGCGGCTGATTTTCTTTGAAGACTATCTTGATACAAGTGCAATTTATAGACGGCGGCAGAAAAAATGTATGAGTGTCGATGGAATGGATGAAAAGCACGTTAAAAATTCAATTTTATCTAATTTTACTATAGCTATAAAATGTACGGCAATCTTGTTATTAAAAAAATAAATTACACCATTGATTAAGTTTTTAAATTCAAAAATATTTGCGCTTCTAACCATTATTTGTGATTTAAAAATGTTCTCATTACAGTAGAGGTTACGCATATATTCGTAGCCGCGGTGTCCAAGTTGTCATAGTCGCGACCCCTTCGGCCTTCGGTTTTTGTGGAGTCGTGGGTTCGAGCCTTGATACCACTAAAGACCTGCCGTGTAGATCGGGAACGTTAAATCTGCCGAGGCTCAAAGTCTTACCGCTAGCTGATGTGGAAAACTTTCTTGTTAACGTCGCACTAGAAGCAACACTCGGGCTATTGAAGACGGACTTCGTAATTCTGAGCTTCGGTCAAGAGATGAGGACGACATCTGAACTGGCACCTCCCTCTCCAAACTTCCACACTACGACAAAGGAGAGGGATTGGGACCTCAATATTGACAAAAATAAGGCCCGACCGACCCTGGTGGCCCGACCATAACCACCAGGCTACTGCAGCCAGAAACTACAGGGGAGGAAGACAATTAGGCCAAATTAATGTTTTCCGTACCGCACACCTGGAATACAGTCGAACTTGAGATGTTGGCTCTAAAAGATCCTATCATCGCAAAATAAATTTGATAATAGCTAAATGAGGAATAATGACAAGCACATGAATAACGGGGATGGGGTGCTTTCGTGAATCCTTGCTCTTTAATCCGGTTCTACGAAACTCGGCGGAGCCGGATTAGTGATTTTACCGGATTATTTAGAATCCACGTAGTTTTGAAAGGGATACAAACGATAAAAAAAAAAAATTTAAAAATTGAAATTGGAATTGCTAATTTCATATTAACATGTGCAAACAGGTTTTTTTTTTTCCCCTGTGAAGTTTTTGAAAAAGTAGAATTATTCAAAATGAATGTTAATTTGAGTAAAGAAAGCGTACTTCCGAGCCCCAGACTCCACAGTAGCAATTACTATCAAGGAAAAAAAAATATCTTCTTCAGATTCCTAATGCATTTTTTATGCAAGCAAAACATGCGTGCGCTGAACGTTTCAATGTAAGTAAAATTCTATTGAAACTATTCTTAATGCAAACAAAACCTGCCCTGATGCCGTGAAAAACTCGAGGTGTTGAAGGGCTGATACACGATAAATCTGATCAAAGGTACCACATTCTTCCTTTGGTACGGTGTAGAATTTTGGAGAGGGAGGTGCCAGCTCAAGGATGGTCCTCGTCACTTAACCGAAGTTCAAAACTATTATTTCCGTTGGCTAGCCGTCCTCGTGTTGTTTCTCAGTGTGACGTTAATAAACAATCATAATACTAATAAATAAACGAGACATCCGTGTTAAATTTATTCTGCATAAGGATTAATGTTGCAACATAAGAGCATAAGGATTAAGAGCATAATGATTAATGTTACATAAAGATTAATGTTGCACGCAACATTATGCCCTTAATGTTGAAAATTGCAATTATTAGTATTGCTTTGTTTGGTTTCAGGAAGCTGTAGATTGAATTAATCTGCTTTACGGAGAAGATAGAGTTTAATCTGCCGAGTTCTACAAAGATGGCTTCCGAAAAGTAAAGAAAAGCTACAAGAAATGCATAACTCTGAACGTTGACTTTGTAGATAAGTCTTAAGAACAGGAAAAAAAATCAAGTTTTTACTCCTTCTGTTTTTAGTAATAATCAAAACTTTACGTCACTGCTGGTTACTTCAATCTACGACTTCCTGAAACCGAAAAAAGCAACACGAACAGCTGTAATTTGCAAAGTTACATACATAAGGATAAATTAATACGCAGAATAAATTTTTATCCGGATACCTCCGTTATTTTTAGTAACAATTAAAACCTTACAACACCCCCTCGTATGTTGCAATTGTTAATATATATAATTCTGATTTATATCAACACATAACCAATTAATTTAAAGAAGAGCTGGAAACTTATATCTCTCTTTTCTCTCCATTGTTTTTTCAACCATTCCTTATACTACGCTATCTAACACCTCCACACACCTGTTTTTAAAAACACCCAGCTAACAATCTCTCTCTTTTGACTCTCTTATCTAAAATAAACCAATCGGAAAAAGGCATCCACATCCATCACCGAGCACACATCAAAAGAGTTTCTTCACCTTCCCTCCTAATCTGCCCGGCATGAAAAAAAAAATCAACCAAAATAACAACATCCTCCAGCGCCATTCCAGTTGGATGCGCAATTCCCTCGATACGAATAAACAAAAAAACATCTCCATGCTAAGTCAGCGAAGAAAGGGGTGAAGAAGGGGGTGTCGATTGACGGAGAGGGGAGGGCGTTCCGTCCGTTGTCGAATGACCGCTCACGCGGAACATTGGGACCACCGATGGAGGACCATTCCCATAAACCACCCTGTTACACTTAGCTGCATCTCTCGCTACATCCCTTCCCCGGGCTCTGTTTTGTGGGAATAGCTCGTTAGTTATCTCTGCATTACTTAAGTTTTTTAAAAAAGGATGTGGAGTAATTTGAATGGGAACCAATCCTCTCTTTGTATCTGCTAGTTAGAAGTAATAAAGAGGGAGTTTTGAGTGTGACGGGTTTTGGAGTGTAACTTTGTAAGGGAAGGGGTAGGAAGTATGTTTTGTTTGTGATATAGTTATTATTCAAGTTTCTTTACGACTTGAAAAATTATGTATAGGTAATCCGAGTCTGAATCTCATCACGTCGGACCCCATTAACTCGGATATATGGATAGCCCGGATGAGTCTGCTAGTAGAATTAAGGTTGTCTGCGCCTAACATCTGTTAGAAAACTTACTGAAACTTTTTGTTTTTATGTCTAAACTACTTTTTTTCACTTTTACTAACAAACTTTCATCCCGCTTCCCAATCGTTAGAAACACATTATCATTACACATACTTTACTTTTCTTAATAATAAACTTTTAATAACAATACCATGATTTTTATTTACTTTTCTTAGTTTACTTCCACTTTTCTTTAAAGATCAGACTTTTCAGTTCTTTTTATTCTTTTGAAACCTGTCACGTGACCTTGGTGATATACGCAATTTACTTTAAGTATACCTGGTCATATTGCAAATTTCTTTACTTAACTGTTGTATTACTCTTGCCTATATTCCTGAGACAAAAATCAATCCTGGTTGTGTAATAACTACTTTATTAAGTATTACCCTTATCGCATTACTGTGATATCCCTACTCATGAGTGTCAACTCGATCGCTTGCACACTGACTCTGACACTGAGGGGACGGTGTGATAACATCCTACGCTCGCCCCTTACAAGACGCCCTCTACAGGTGGGTTTTAAACACTGTTGATGACATTCCAAAGAGCCTGATCGAAACTTGGAACACATTCCTAGACAAAAAACTTTCGTAATTTTCATGAAATTTTGCGATTTAGTTACTTGTACATCCGATTTTGAAGCAGTGTTCTTAAAATATAGGAGCATTCCAAACACGTGTCATTTTTCACTTAAACATGTGAATTTCAAAACTAATTTTGTGACGTTTGGCTATTCACGATTTGCACCTTGGGGACTTTAATTGAGATTTATTGCATGAAATAAGCAATTTCTTTTCAACCAAAATGAAATGTGATTAGGCTAATTAGAGGCAGGTGGAAATAAAGTGAAATGAGTTAGATACCACGGTATTTAAGAAAAAGGAAATTTAGAGGATAGAAAGCGAGGGGGACTACCGCTGAGTGTATGCCTTATAAGTGATAGATGGTATCAAGAGTTGTTACGGGCGATAGCGGTCATTTGAGAAATCAAGACAACCTCAACAGGAGAGGTTTTAGTAAAGGAGTATTAGCTCAATAAAAGTCAAATAGATGAATTAATCCAAGGGGTCAGCAAGGAGAGCAAATATTCTTTAGACAATATATTACAGAAATTGATAAATAAGTAATTGTGTGAGATTTGACTGGTGCATCCTTGTGTAGGTTATTGACTTTTAGAGTTAGTTATATTTGACTGAGTTATAGCTCAAGAATCGGGTAGAAGTGTTTCGCCACAATTTGGCATTACAGTACAGAAGGAGAAACATGGAACACATTTTACACCAGAGAAAAAGGACTGATTCAGACAGAAATAAGAAATATTATAAAATATGTTGCTCTTTATAAGGTATTGGTTATAATATAAAATTAATATTCGCACGTTTTCGGGAAAAGGGTTCCGATTTCGAGTCATATTCTTTAACATTACGCAAAGTGACAACCTCAATTCTTTTAGAAGCGATCTATAAGTTTCCATAATGACATTTATTTGATTCATCCACATATTTTGAAATTTTTTTTTCCTCAAATCTCATCGCAGATGAGAGCTTGAAAGGAAAAGGGAGCGGTACCTTACGAATGTTCTGCTCAATGTCAATGAAACCTCAGTTACGAGTACACTTTTTATCGCCAGTGACAAATGGGAAAAGGTACTACATTGCCTAAAAGGAAAATGTACTAAAACAACCATATGCGCACTTCTATTTAGACTCCTTATCTTCTGTTGGCATGATGTGGGAGTTTGGAAAGGAAAAGTTCTTCAGATGTCATCTTTGACACTTTACCGAGGCTAAAAATTACGAGGTTTGTAGCGAATAGCCCTCGTGTTACATCTAAGTGTGCGACGTCAATAAACAATAAAATATTTAAAGTTTATCTTTTGTAAATATGATTCATATTCACTTTATTCAATACAAAGATGATTTTCTGTAAGTATGTTTTATATTTTTTTATTTATTCTTATCCTTTTACTTATCTGGATTTTCAATAAGCCGTACTGGCTTTGTTAGTAATTAATCCGACTTCACGAAGTTTTACCGTACTAAACAAAATAATAATGATAATGATAGTAACAATAATAATAATCTTAGAAGCAAGTGAAAATTGAAAATGGGGATGCTTGATTAAAACTGCCTTTACTTAATGTTAAAGAAAATTTTTTTTGTTTGTTTATTAACGTCGCCTTTAGAAGCAACACGAGGTATACAGGAGACGGACCTCGTAATTTTCAGCCTTTGTCAAGTAACGAGGTCGGGTCTGAACTGGTGCCTACCCCCCTTTCCACACTTCCACAAACTCGAACTTCCGAAAACACGACCTCACGAAATTAAAACTCATTTTTTTGTCCAAACAAAGTCTCAATATATATATATATATATATGAAATGTGAAACATATATTATACAGGAAAAAAAAAGTCAGCCAAACGGCGATGAATGATACAGTAAAATTAGATGCTCTATAAATGCTAATAAGGTTAGTATGTGTATTGGGAGTTTATTCGTTTTGAAAAACATTCCGAATAGATTTAATATTTATAACAATAATAAAGACAGTTTTACTTAAAATGTATGACAAAGGAAAATATTTTAAAATGAAGATAAATACCTATCATTCATTTAAATACAGTTTGATCGAAAATATTATACGAAACTATAGTACAATTTTTCATTTGCTTCCTAAAATTTATTATACTTGACTGCAAAAAAATATTATTTAAGAAAAAAAATCAAACGATACTCATAAATGTTGTTTTGAATTAATTCGTATAGATTATTTAGTTTAAAATTCACTAATATATTGTTTTTATTCCTTTTTCCCCCAGTAAATAATTCTAAAATTTTGATTTTAGATCTTTCCTCCATTTATTTGTGATTATAGGAGTGGACTTATTTGGTATTAAAAACATTTTCTAGAAACATTGTAGCCATTTTTTTTTTTTTTTTTTGAAATAATCGCTTTTCTCCCTTAGTTGCTTTTTATGGTACATGTACACGCGTTTAAATTATTACTATCTTAACAACGCGTTTAAATTATTACTATCTTACTTAAATTACTACTAAGAAATTATCAAACTATCTGGATAAAATTTATTCTGCATATGAATTGATCTTTAGGTAAGCAATACTGCAAATTACAATTATTAAAATTAGTTTACTTGGCTTCAAGAAGCTGCAGATTGAAACAACCCGCAGTATGTAGAAGATAGAGTTCAATCAGCTGAATTATAAAATGGCGGCCTTCGAAAGATCAAGAAAAGCTGGGAGAGATGTATTATTTTGGATGGTGATTATGTAGGGAAGTTTTAAGAATAAGAGAAATTTTAAAAAATTGGTTTCTCTTTCTCAATTAATTTTAGTATTAATTAAAATTTTTACGATATCCACGGTTCTCAATGAAAACTTTACGATACTGCGGGTTACTTCGATCTACGACTTGCTGAAACAGAAAAAAAAATCAACATTAATAGCTGTAATTTACAACACCAAGTTCATTAGGATAACTGAAAAGACGGAATAAATTTTCTCCAGATATCCCGACCATTTCTTAGTAATAGTTAAAATTGTTCGATATCCCCGCGTAATCTCGTACTTGTAGTATCCTTAGAGATCAGTTTTATAAGTTTCAATTATAAATGACATTAACAGTACTTCCAAAATATAGCCATACTAATTTCTTAGAGTAGTATGGTCTTTCCGTTAGTTCTATACAAGACATTCAATGTTTTGATGGAGGAGGAATATTAAAATGAATTCCAACTACATTTGTGAAATCTTAAGAAAAGGCCCGCGGCAAACAGATAAGCGATACTAAATTGTGTTAAGGTAAATCAATCGTGTGGTTTATTTCTTATGTATGTTATTTCCAAAGTGTAGAAAGGACCGTGAAAAGAATTTGGATGTATATTACGTAATCGCTGCTTTTTTTGAGAGATATTGAATGTTAATTCTCCGCTTTCATAAAACCGCATCATTTCTTCCGACGTCGTAGTGTATGGCATCAAGTCATTACACTGGTTTCCAAAAATTAATGGAAAAACATAAAATAATGATAACATTTTCAAAAATAAACCAATTCTTTTTAAATTTGAATATGTTGTTCAATAAAAAAAAATGCTACGTTAAATAGCAATTTGCACATTAGTGACGCTCCAATCGGAAAGTGTCATCTCTGAGGAACAGAAAAATGTTTGCTACAATCTAAAGCTGCAGACATTGCTGCGATTGTAAGATAAGAAATCTAAGATAGCCAATTCGTTACAATGACCTCGATGCATCATTGGCCTGCAGACCTGCGAGGCAGAACTTTTGGGAGACTAAAGAAAGGTCGATCAAACCGACAGAGATGGCCAGGTGGCTAAATGGGAGTTCATCAGTGGTTCATAGACTTTGGCAACATTTTTGAACTGTTGATTAGGTATCCAGAAGGTTCAACTCAGGTCGTCCAAGTCTACAACTTAAATTTGCGGTTATAAAAGCGTTAAACAGAACCTCACCTCACCTCAATTCAGAATCTTCCTTTCTGGAGCCACCGGAAAAATTGGTGTCAACGTCTATCGTGCGAAGAATACTTCACGAGGGTGGTCTTTACGCTGTGCGGCCAGCCATTTGTGAGTCGTTCACCTCGAGAAGCGTCCGCTTCTCTTCAAGAAGCGGACGTTTGTGGTGGCCACGTCAACATGCCTCCTGAACGGCTGATCGATCGATACCTGTTCTCTTCACAGATGAGTCCAGATTTAGCCTCCAAAGCTATAGCAGGTGTTATTTGATTCGGAAAGAACAGAGAACTCGTTGCCATCCATCAAATAATCGTGAAAAGTATTCAAAAAGAAGATACAATGTCTAAGTTTGGGACTTTCATGTTTATTCGCGTGAAACCACGAATGTTCACGCATGTAAAGATGGAATCCTTAAGGCTTAATGTGCAGTCTTATGTAAGGTGACTAGATTTTAACTTTCAAAAAGCGGGACTCTATTGACGGGGGAGGGGGAATTTGATTAAAAATTTGGTACCTAAAAAATATCTACCTTTGGTACCTAAATAAATTACTTACCTAAATCACCTGAATAGATTATTTGTTGACATCACTTGTTTAACTAGCACGCAGTGCGATGTGTTTCGTATGTGAGACAGTTACAAAACTCAATCTGAAAGGGCGTTACTTCGTGGGCGACCAACAAACTCCTCACACCTTGACCCTTCTCCTCTCTAAAATTCCCCTCCGTTTCCAATTCTTGTATAAGATGTAATTCCTTTGCAACAATGTTTCAAATGATGCTAGATCGCTAGCGGAGCATGTCGCCATAAGAATAAAATCCGTGGAAGTGTACAAAGTGTTCTCTCTTTATTTTACAGCTACAAAATGTTTTCGTCGCTGCCGATGCCGAAAAATGCCACTGTTCATAAGTCCAAACAATGGTGGTCGTATTCTAGCAACTGATCAAGGTGAACTTTGATAAGCAGTTCCTGATAATCAGTTCTCAACAATTATTTTTATTATTAAAATTTAACATTGTAAAATTTACAAAAATTATACAAAACTCATATTCTGGTGAAATAGCTTCATGGAAGACGGAAACTGTGTATCCCCTTCCCGTTCTCAAGTCATTCCCTAGCTTGTCATACATTCTTTCTAAAGATGGGGACTTTCTTAAAACCCCTCGGGATAAATTGTTAAAAATCGGGATGTCTGGTCACGTTAGTCTTATGCCGGTGCAATAGGTAATGATTCCCTCCAACAAGGCGACAACGTTAGATCGCACATAATTCGCATCGTGAAGAATTGTTTTCAGAGCAAAAAATTCAGCACATGGAACGGCCAGCTCGATTACCTGACTTGAGTTCCAGCACGCTTAGGATGTTTTAAGAAGACTTGTTGCTGCTCTCAATCTTCTTCCTCAGACCCTTTCAGAGAATACTTTGTGAGAACAATGCTCTCACTTCCCATCGAACTCACAAATCACATCATTGACAAAAAATGTCACACATCATTGTATGTTCTGTATCGTGAATAGGGACGATCATACTTCATATGGAAGATACTTTTCCTGCACCGAACTGACACATTTGATTTGTTAATTTTAACCAAGTGCTAATTTCTAAGAAACCATTATAGCCTGGCATTTTTTTTTCATGTTGTTTTGCACCTTTTCATGAGTTGTATGCTATGCATCGGTTTCATTATATTCTAGATGTAATTTTTTGAGCAATCGCTGTTTTCGAGATTTTTCTTTAATTTGTAGAAATCAGTGTAGGTGTCAGTTTTCTATGTCTTCCTTTTGTCTATCAGACAGAACAGGGAAAACTGGTGTGAAGGTCCCTTTTATAAGTGCATTCATAATACTGTACAGCTTTGGTTCTCTATGAGATTTGCATAGCAATATATAATGTCATTCTCATAAATAACATCGTAACAAAAAAAATTTTCTCATTCTTATACTTTTTGTTATCTTACAAAATATGTAGTTTTTGCAAGGACTTATATTTTTGATACTTCTTCCTTCTTATTATTTGGACATAAATTATTACATTTCTGAAGACAGAAGAAGAAATTACTGAAAGTTAGTTAGAATAAACAGGAGAATATGTCCATAATTTCGAAAATAGAAATGTAACATATTGAAAAGTAAAATAAATAAATAAATCTTTTATGTACAAAATTTCTTTTCAAACTAATTTGCTCAATTGAAAAATTACAAATACAGTGGTCCCTTGGTTAACGGAGGAAATTCATTCCAGGATTATCGTCGTTAACCAAAACCATCGTTTTATTCAAGGTATGAATTTCCCCTAACATAATAATGTTAATCGATTAATTCTTTCCGTTTTATTCGAGGAGGCATCGTAAACCAAAGCCTGTATCGTTACAAAAGACATTTTTTTGCTCACAGCAATTCGTCGTAAACTAAGTACATCTTTAACTAAGGTCGTTGTTAATCAAGGTATAAGCTTATTTATATAATAAATTATGAGCAGTGAAAAATTAAAAAAGTTCTTAGAACTATTTATTTTTTGAACTTAAGTAAATAACGGTAGTGGATAAAAAAAAGTAATACAAATTGCGATTCTTACAAAAAAATATCTCGTGAGAGAGGGGTTCGAAGAAAAAAATTAAAAGGAAAAAAAAATTCCGATCGCAGTTTGTTTAAAAACACATTAGTTGATTTACAATACTTCATACAAAAAAAGTCACTCAATATTGTCACTCCAATAAATTTATCGATATTTTTACCTTTAAATCTTAAAGAAAAATCGAATCGATTTTCGAAAACAATAAATTTTATAGCTCTCATAGGGAAAGTTAGCAAACTACATCTTTCGAGAATGAGGTAAATTAAACAAAGTCAAGGTCATCATTTCAAATATTTGTTAACCGTCTGGAAATCGAACATCAAGCGATTGCAGACGATTATAAATTTTTACTGGAGAGAATTCGATCACCACACCCGACCAACTGATTCACTTATTTTTAAAACTCGGTCGTCTGCAGTTCTTAACGAGATCACGAGGCGTGAAAGTTAACCCAAATGGAACATAAACTCCACAAAAAAAGAACCCTTTTCTGACACCCCGTAGTGCTTTTTCTTTGTTAATTGGAAGAAGCAGTGGAATAATAATAATAACACCGAAAAAAAAAAAGAATATAGAACACAACACTGGGCGTAAAAAAAATATTCCTTTGATTATCGTTTGGTGAAAAAAAAGAAGGGAAAAAAAAAAAAAAAAGGTTTACGATGGCATCGTCAAATGACCTTCACACACAACCAGAACAATTCTGCAGGGGGGTGAGGGGGTAGTAAAAAGCATCCTAAAAGAAAAGAAGAGTGGTGAAAAAAAATCGTAATGACTCGGAAACCTTGAACCCATTCTATGACCGATCGTGAGATAGAGCAAGGGCAATGAAATTACGATTCGAATCCGGGGGAACTTCTTTACGGACCTGCAGCACTACGTTCTATTAGAGTTGCTAAATTTTCGTGCTTTTCTTTCCTACCCCCCTAAGTATGTGCTTTGGGAATAAAGTAGCTTTTTATACATTGTTTTAATCACGCGTTTCTGAGTTTTAAGACCTCTGTTTTGGAAAGAACGATAATATGAGTTTCTGGTGATGATGGAAGCATTTGAAATATGGATGAACAGAACCGCTGATGAAGTAGTTATTAAGGTAGGTAATAGAAAATACAAAGTCTGACCTCATTAACACGTAATAGTCGGGATTCATAATTAAACTGAGAGTTCCAGTATTTATATAAGTGGAACGATAATTTGAGTTCCAACATTGATATGAATTTCTCTGCGTGACGAACACCTGTATTACATTATAGAGTAATTAGTTAAATAAATTGTTTGCCCTGAATGCTATTTTTATCACATATAAATCAATTGCGTGCGACGAAATAAATTACAAAAAAAAAAAAAAAAAGAAACCGAAATAAGAAGAAACACTTAGAGCAAATAATATAACCGCGGTGCCTAGTGATCACTTTCGAGGACTCACGGCCGGCGCTGTTATCGACGAATTGTGGATTCGAACTCTTATGCCACGAAAGACTCGCCGAATAGCGGGGCTCTTTTTCAAATGCTTCCTTTGGCGTGGTGTAGAAGTTTGGAAAGGAAGATGCCAGCTCAGGTGTAGTTCTCGTCATTTGACCGCCGCTCGGAATTATGAGGTCCGTCGCCAATAGCCCTTGTGTTGCTTCAAAAGGCGACGTTAATAATCAATCGCAATCGAGCAAATAATGGAACCATTTTTTTTCTTTTTCCTATATTAACTGAAGTGTTTTTAACATATCTTCAAAATATATATATTTATCTCCTTCATTTAAATACTTGTTAAAATATAAGTAATAAATCAAAATATTTCAGAACTACAGAATAATGACCAACTTACTATTCAATCTTTCAGATATCGTGTCCATGACTGAAATTTAAATAATTCTTATTTTATTTAATATAATTTTCTTTCAATAGCTTAACTTGTTCAGCTTCTACTAAAAGTAGGTCTCATGTAATTTATACTTTAGTGTGTGATTTATTTATGAAACTTTCATCCAATTACGCGTCAGAAATATCTTTTTATAAGGGTCACTTTAAATTAATTTGAAGAATTCGCGTCTGAGAAAGAAAATTTTTAAGAAAATTTTTTCATCTTAAAGTGCCTTATCTCCTTAAAATTTTCAAAGAGGGGGAGGGGGAAGGACAGAGCACAAAATGATAAAATCACTAATTTTTGTCCCATCCTCATGAAATTAGGTACGAATGTTTCTTGATGTGTGTTTATTACAGACATAAATTTTTGTAAAAAAAATCTTTTTCGGTTACTAACATTTTTTGCTTTGTTTTCATTTTTATTCTTAATTTGCTTCTTGAAGTAATGTTTTATAAAATTGCTACTCATATTTATAAACATGGAATTTAAAAAAAAATTGACTGATAGGAATTCGAATTAAATTATGAATAGTGAGGAAATGAACTTCGCGGTACATATTTTTTGGAAAAACCTTCCAAATATTTTTTGGGTGTATCCATGAAATTGACTAATGACTAAGTTAAAACTTAGAAGGACAGCTTAAACTCACTTTGGTCTATCAATTCATTTTACTTAACACTGTTTCATAAAATTTAATAATAATACCGCTGAAAATGTCTTGAAACAATTAAAAGCATAGGTTCCTGTTAGCAGCTGATATGGCATGGGTCATATTTGATTACGATTAAAAACAGGAAATTATTTGACAACTACAATACATTTTACAAAATTTAAATTTTCCCTGAGTGGGATATGTACATAGATTTGGATATAAAAGTCTTGAGCTATCAGAACTATTTTAAAGTTATCTTGTATCTAGTGTAATTCCCTCCAATTAACATTTTGGACTCTCATATAATATTATTTGAATTGAGAAACTCTTCTTGTGAATGAACCGTGACTTAAATAAATTATAATAGAAATATTGAAGTGTAGTGAATAGGATTGAAAGGACAACTTTTATAAATTGTGGAAAGTTTAATAGTGGGAGAATTGTGGTAAAGAGAGTGATAGGAAGTTTACAATGAAGAAATTTTGACTTGTAGCCTATGCTGACAGGAATGAATTGATAATTGATTGAAGTTGGAGATAAATGAGGATTTGCATACGGATAGTGAGTCGGATCCGATTACAAGCTATTCTACTGACTCGGACCCGATTAGCCAATGATAATTACGTGTCTTTTCATATAATTGGTATTCAGGAAAGGTGTAGGGATGAACACTCAAGGCGTTATTGTTAGCATAATGTGTCTAGGTTCTTCTAAGATTCGAAAAAAAAAAAAAAAAACTGAGTTCCCACAGTGTTTGAATTTATTAATTAGTGATTATTTATTTTTGTAGCTGACCTTAAATAAAAGTGGATCAAAAGCTGGAAGGAAGTAATCACTGGAAGTTAAAATCGCACTAAAATAATGAATGCCCGTGATGAAAACTGTACAAAGGATTATACAAATTAGTTCATCTGTTTCACGTTTTATCCATATAATTTCGCTTCTATTTTCATAGCGCGTTCTTCATTTTTTGATGGAAGACACACAAACCCACGCGCACTGTTACTAGTAAGAGAAATAGTTTGATCACTGCTTTTGAGCCTGGAACATACGATTAGTATGGCCACCTATTTCAATGTACATAAGGTAATTAGATATTACAATGTATTACTGAAATATAATAGGGCCCAAGGCCTGGATAGAAAATTACTTCATCAATCGTTGGATTTTTGGAATATGAGACGTATTTATTGCGTTAATCTAGTACCTTTGTGTTTGAAATATAACGCTCCTTTGTTCCATGGATTTGTATATAGGTTTTCCAATATATATTTTTAATTTCTCAGATTCATTTTCCAGTACTTGATTCAGGGTTGAACAATAAGTGTAGTCAATATGTTGAGGATATTGTTATTATTTGTGAGAGCCGCATATAGATTTACCTAGTTGAAAAGTACACTGACCCTATTTGCTCGTTACAAAATTCATTTCATCACAGAGAACAATAGAGATAAATTATTAAGACAATAAAAAATATAATACTAATGTAAATAATTAATATAATTCATATTTATATGATATGACTATTTTTCATTTTATTTTGATGCCTTCAATAAGGTATAAAAGTAAGCTAAACAGTGGAATGGGACTACAATTCTTTGCTTAGCTAAAATACGATAGTAATAAAGTCGGGAGACATGGGCTTAGTATTAAAGTTATTCTCTTGCTGATAAATTTATATAGTGTGGTTATTTCCTTATAATGAATCTTATTAGCGTTCTGGTGTACCAGATTACTTTCCGATTTTTTTTAATCGTTTTGCTTTAATTTTCATAGCATTTAGCTTAAATATATTCAATTTAATAATGTATCGTTTGCTTTAATTTTAATTACATTGTAAATATAATTGTAATTACATTTGTGTATTTAATTACATATATTCAATTTAATAATTTACAGTTTCCTTTAATTTTAAAAAAGAAAAGTTTACTATTGTCCATTTCTCGATAGTTTATCGTTTACTTTAATTCTTATATTTAATTGAGCAATTTAATAATAATTATAAAAAAAGCGCACCTTGGGTGGCTAAATCTGTTCTTCGCAAAACTTTGCATATAACTTTTTTATTCTCTATATGTTTTTCTCTGTGTGCATTCATAGTTTCAAGTAATCTAGTTTAATCGGTTATTCTGTTATGGATAGTTGAGCTATTGTATTTTTCTGTTGACTTATGATTTTTCGTGCTCTCTACTTGGAGAATCCTGGAAGGGTCTAATTCATCCATTTCTATAATTTACTTTATGATAGCTAACATGGATTTTAATTATGTCTTATTTCTTAAATGTTCCTCAAATAGACAAGTTTGTTTAGTTATAAATCTTTCAGACAAAAAAATACGACATTTTATCGACTAGGCCTAATGTGCGATATGCGCCACTAAAGGATAAATCTGTTCTCCTACTTTCATCTATGCAACACGGCGTCAAAATTTCTGATGCGAAAAAAAAAAAAAAAAAAAAGAAATCAGGAATAATTGCTTTTTATAAAACTAAAAGTAAAGTAGGTACAACTGATAAATTAGCTCCCGTACATTCAAGCAAAGAGAAAAGCAAGAGAAGGCCTGTGTGTTAATTCATCAATACCATTGATGTAGCTGCAATAAATGCGCTTGTTGTTTTTTTGCATTTAAATTCTTGTTACAATCAAAAACAGCTAAACAAAAAGAACGCATTTTTCTAAAGAACTTTGGAAAATAGCTCATTGAACCTCATATGAACCACATTGGTATGAAAAGAATTATCCCAGTAACAATAAAGAAGAAATTGGCAATCGTAGCAGATGAAAAATCGAAAAATATTAGAATATTTAAAAGGAAAAGATGCAAAGAGAGAGAACAAAAAATGCAAACAAAATGTGCTTCGTGATTAACTTTTTTTTTCGAGAGCATGTAAATCTTGTTTAAAAATGTATCAAGAATAATGGATGTACGGCGGCCTGTGGTTTTCCGACCCCGTGGAGGGGGAGAGTGTCGATTGGCCTTGATGCGGCCGCGTTGTTTCGAACCCTGGACCAGTGGGTCCGAAAAAGAGTTGATCGGTAACTTTTTGTCATGCCTTAACCAAATGGGCTAAAGAAAACGCCCTATTCGGACTAGTCTGTAAGAAATTTTTACTTCTGGCGCTGTTGTAGAAGAGAGTCGCTGCATACTCCCCCTCCAGTGTCATCGTGATGATACGAAGAGATACATAGATATTTTTGTACAGAAGGTTACATTTGATTTCTTTTCTGCCATTACTGAAATTAGTATACATCCCCTCCCTGTTGGATTGAGTTTTTGCTTAGGACAGTTTCCATTTTGAGCCATCGGCTGTCTTGTATTGAGTGGCGGGTCTCGTCAACACGTGCGCCTGAGCCGGAATATCACTAGTCGTGATTTGTGTGCAGTTGTCTTAGTTAGACATACAGTGGCAAATGTTTTTGCGTCGGGGGTATATGCAATCAGTAGGTATAGGCTGTGCTGCCATCTAGTGTTCAAGTCCTGAGACACCACTTCGGCGCTAGACGCTTTCTCCGAAGCATCGGGGGTGTTATTCTACTTCGTACCCCGTGGAAGGGAAGAGAGTAGTTTGGTGACCTTGATGTGGTAGCATTGTTTCGAACCCTGGACCAGTGGGTCCGAAGAAAAGTTGATCTGTCGCTTTTGTTATGCCTTATCCAACTAGGCTAAAGAGAACGCCCTATTCGGGCTAGTTAGTAAGGTGTTTTAACTTCTGGCGTTGTTGTAGAAGAGAATCGCTTCAGGTGAAAGGTATGAGAGTGAAAGTTGTAAAAAATATAAAATGTGTGTGTTGTCTCTATTAATAAACATAAAATAAGTAAAATAAACTATTTAAAAACATTTTGTTATGACATAGTCACCACTATAAATATAAAGTAAACTAGGTTTAATAAATATTTACAGGTAAAACGCTACTTTTTTTCAACCGAGTAAGATGGTTAAAATAAAAAAAAAAAAATGGTTCTTCAGGTAGAAATAAATCGTCGTATTTTTTAAATTAATATTTATACATTTTTAATAAAAAAATGGATGCCACATTTTAACGGATTTATCTTTATGTGTATAACTTTCTCTTCAATGCTGACCATGTCCAACTTTTATCAAATTTTAGAGTCAATTATTTGATGATGCATGTCTAGTGATAAGAATGAAATCCAGTCTTAACTTTGTTGATAATCATTTTAAAAAAACAAGGAGACCAAATACATAAATATACGGCATTACAGAAGTGAATTCCCACAAGTTCCTTTTGTTATCATTTGGAATATATTTTTTTGAAATCCTTATTATCTAGTATTCTTGAATACGTTGCTCATTTTATTTCAAAACTTAACAATTTTACTTCATACTAATTTAGAGAAAATTTTTGAAGAAGATTTCCAAAATCAAGTTATAAGATAATATTCTTTCGACTCTCTCTCAATAATGAATATATAATGAAGCTGAATATCGTAAGTTTCCTCTGAAATTTGTATGATGTTATCTTTTATGTTCTGATTTCGAATACAAATGTTTTGATGAATGAATGAATTTGTTTTATTTTTATAAAAACATCTTAACATTGTAAAATTGGAGTTATGTTTATAAATGATTATATCGCTAAAAGAAAACGCTTGAATCATATTCCAGCCTTCGCCTTGGTGACAAATAACGCCAAAAACCACGATAGATATGTTAAATTGTCAATCCTTGTTATGTAAACCTATTAAACTATGGTATTACTGCAACTTTATTTTTAACATGATTTGGCTTCATTTTATTTTCCATATCCAAGGCGTGAATTAATATAGCATTTTACCAGGAATACTGTAAAATCACCACTATAAATTAGTGATAACTTTCTTAATTTTTCAAGAGTGTAAGTTAAATATCAATGTATGTATATATTTTTTTTTTAAAAAAACTAAGATTTATGAAACATTCTTATTTTCTGATCATTTAGTATCTAAGAGGTAATGTTTTTAGCTCTTTTTCTTTCCAGTCATATCATATATATGTCGATTCACTTCAACTGAAATTAATTAATTTTTAAATTGTTTTTCAACATAATGTTTTCAGTGAATTTATTATTGGAAATGCTTATTAAATTTAATATTCGATTTTTAAAATATGTTGTCTTCATGCCTTTCTCTGGTATATGTCGTGGTAAAGTTGTCCATATTCGAAATTACAGTAGCGTTCAAAAGTCTTCAGACAAATCATGTATCATTTTCAGCTCAAGTACAGTGTTTATTTTTCTTTTAGAGATTCTGCTTAAATTTATCGTCTGCAAATTTACCTCTTCAGCTTATTATGAAAAGTTACGACTTTTAAATACTTATTATTTATTTCGAATAATTCGAGTTTGAACAATTTAAAGGTTGTTTGGTAAAATTAATTAATTCTCAAGAAATTAAGTCAATAATTTTCATACATATTATTCAATGTTTGATTGAAGATCAACAAACGTAAACAATGTTCAACTGATATTCAAAATCGTGTTATAAGTTATTTGAAAAACAGAGACTCTTAAAGAGACGTTGCTCTGAAATTTGGACTATTATGTCAAATAGTGAATATTTGGAATAATATTGTCAAGCAGTAGGATAAAATTTCTTATCAGCCAAGGTATGATCCCTTTAAATAAAACTTCAAATCAAATAGACAGACAATCACAAAATTTCGATTATCTGTACCTATCATTAAACCGTGAATGGAAAGTTGTTAGAACAATCCGAATTTTCCCCAAAATCTCTGCTGAAAATAATAACTGCTAAGCTTTAAAAAAGTTAAATTATTCTGAATGAATAATGATTAGCATAAAGTAAACGTACTGAGCCCTAGGTTCCATAGAAGTAGTAATTATCAGAAAAGAGAATACTTTCTTCAAGTTTCCAAAACATTCTTTAGTTACACAAGCAAAACATTCAACAGTATAAAAACGTTGCCATTGCTAACAACAAAAAGAATAAAGACAAATGATTCTGCCATAAAAATCAATCATTAAATTAAATATTCAAATAAGAGTAAACGATAAATTATTACAGTGGGTAATGATAATCTATTTAGATATTTAAAAAAAAAGCAGACTATAAAATATAAAATTAAATGTATCTTAAAAGTGTAAATATACTTTAAGCAAATTAAATGTAATCATTGTAATTATAATGTCAATATTTTGAACTAAACAAACGCCATAGCCCCAGATAAAATATTCACAAGTTAATAAACCCATATTTAAGGGATGTGAAGCAGTTTTGAAACTAAACGGTTTTCTGAGAAAATATTGATGATAATTGAAACAATTATTTACTTTATACTAAGTTAAATTTTTTTGGCTAAAGACTTTTGATCGCTATGTATATTCAGATTTTATTTCTTAATTGGAAATAAAAGAAGAATAAAATTTTTGTTTTTATGTTATAAAAAAGTTTTTGTGATATTATCTATGGAATGAGCAAAAATAATTTAACGATTCGGTAGATCCTGTTGTATTTAAAATTACCTTTGTCAAAATACATTTTGAACTGTGCTGTAATTTCCTTTTCTATAACAAACAAGCAAGCTTTGTAGAACGTTTGACCTTGATATTCTTTTCATTGTCATTGATTATATAACTCTTATTGGAATCTGTAAATACTTTAATACAAAAAAAACATTATTAACGTCTCTTTTTCTAATTATCATTAAATAGTTCATTATTTTCAGTTTTTCAAACATGGCGAACATCAAATATTGGCAGGCGTGTGTAGTAGATAAGAGAGGTCACGGCATCAGAAAATACGTTTTTACATAGACAAATAGTTTTTCTTCACGAATATGTTTAACGATATCCGCTCAACACGCATTTCAAAATCGTTATTGTTCATAACACAAGGTACTTAAAATCAAAGAAGAAAAGAAATAACCTTGGTTGATTCCTTTTCTGCTAACTTCAGATACGCACAGTGAAACAGAATTTACAGAAAGTATTCGAAAAAAATGTCATACAGGGAAGATATGTCATAAATATAAATTTCATTAAGAAAGTGTACAAAAAATTGAAAAATAATGATACAGGAATTCGATTGGTAAAAGGTAATTTGTCTGCTTGTGTGAGGGGGGGGGGGGGATATTTTTTAGAACTTGGGAGATTCGCGAGGTATATTTTTATTCATTAAAATTTGACATCCTAGTTTCGAACTTTTACTAAAACCAATCTTTGCAAACAACGCACTTCCTATTTTTTTCTTCCAACGAAATAAATGTGAATCAGGCCATTTATTTGATACTTGATATGCTTTATGTATGAAATGATACATATGATATGATGATATATGATGATGTACTTTACAAAGGCTCCAATGTTAAAGTAATTCTGCGTCAGTACCAAATAAAAAAAAAAAAAAAAGAGCAATTCAGAAAAAAGTTTAATAGATGTTTTTTGTAATGTTAAAAATCTTGCGAATCATCATATATTCATTAGTTATAAGAGAAGTATTGTTTAAAAGAGAGATATAGCCTTGAGTTGGATTCTACTTTAGCCCATATCTTGCATACGGAAAGGAAAGAGTGCGATAGATGAGCGAATTTAGTAACCTTTGCAATAATGAAACCCTGTTAAAAGTTGTAATAATATAACCATTGTGGCATGATTTGGCGTCATTTTATTTTCCGTCGCTACGGTGTGAGCTGAAATAGAATTTTACCTAGCCTTGTACCACTTTATGTATTGAGAATCTGTTAGCCACTTTAGGGGCTATAGTTTTAGGTGGATCGATTTAAGGGTACCAGATCACTTTTCAATTTTTTATCGTTTGCTTCAATTTTAATTACAATTAGCTAAATATATTCAATTTAATAATTTATCGTTTGCTTTGTAGCTGATATAATATTCAATTTAATAATTTATTATTTGCTTTAATTTTAATCACATATAGCTGATATAATATTTAATTTAATAATTTATCGTTTGCTTTATTTTTAATTACATTTAGCTTAAATATATTCAAGTTAATAATTTATCGTTTCCTTTAATTTTAATATCGGAAAAATTTATTATTGCCCAATTTCTCGATATTTCATTGTTTACTTTAAATTTTATAATTAATTGAGTAATTTAATAATAATTATTAAAAAAAAGCGCACCTTGAGTGGCTAAATCTGTTCTTTGCAAAACTTTGCATAGAATTTTCAATTTTTTGATATTTAATTTTATGTGTTCTGGCGTTGCATTACTTCTACCCACTCTTGTGCCATAATATAATCAAATATAATAACTCTGAAAATCAATAACATATGCAAAGACACGCAAGTCAGTTCCAAATCAACTATTTATTTATCAATTAGTGTAATATAATATTTAATGAGTTTTAGCTCTCTCTGGGCTTTGGAATTAACCCACCTACTCAAATATTATTGAAATAATAAGCTCTTACCAATACCTTTCCAGTAGAGGTTGCTTTGATTTGTCAAATCCTCTGCGTTAGTTATAACTCGTAACTACTCTTGGTACCATCTATCGCTTGTAAGGCATACACTCAGTGCTAGTCCACCTCGCGCGCGTCCGTTATCTTCTACATTTTCCTTTTTCTTATATACCGTCATATCTAACTCATTTCACTTTATTTCCACCTGCCCCTAATTAGTACAAAATTGTTTATTATGGTGAGGAAGAAATTGTTTATTTCATGTAATCAATCTCAATTAAAGTCCCCAAGATTAGTGAAGAGAAAATCGCGAATAGCCTAACGTCACAGTGTCTTTTTAAGCATTGAAAGATGTCTTACTTTCAAGTTTTAAATAGATCGAATGCTAGAAGAACAAATTTTTAAACCTCTTGAATTTTTTCATAACTAGTCATTTTGGAACTGATGCAGTACACGCCGGATTGGTTTTATTTTATATTTTTCAGATGAGGCTTTTTTATGATATTTCGTGCATGTCAGTTGCCGTGCTAGTCCTTAATATCGTCCATATTAAATTAGTGAAGAATGATCGAACTTGGCATCCAAGCGTCTTCGCCGTTATTTTATTTGTGACAATTGTTTCTTCAATACGAATAATCCATAAATTATTGTTACTTTTGTCACCTTCTATATCCGGGACTTATTTACAAATTTATTTATAACTTTAATAATCTTCCAACAATTTTTTTAAGAGTTAAAAAGTATTTCATAATTAGAACATTTTAGTATTATATAAGCAAATATTTTGAAAACTTTTTTATATTTATATTATTATTATTTATCTTATGCCCATCTCTGACCTTTCAGTCATGAAACGACGAGCAGCCCAATACAGTGAAGAACGATACAAGCAGTCATCAAAAACGTTGTTAGCAGCATACAAAGATGATGAGTTAAAAGTTGAGGATGGCTGGACATAAGTTAAGGCGTTCTCCAGTCATGATCATGCCATGGTCGCAAAGAAGGCAAATAGCTGTAATTGCGAATCCAATTCTATACTGGTGGCTCTGTAGATAGTCATGGACAGTAGCAAGTCTAAAACAGGCCACTCCAACTGCTCTAGGTAAGAATCAGGAAATTCTTGATGACTTATTCAGTAGGGATTTCCATTTTCTCCCTGAGATCTTTTCGCTGTATATGTTGAGACGTTTAAATTTGAGAGAAGAGGATACATATCTTTTTATATGTCGCAGAGGCAAAAGAGAATTTAGTTGCATTATTTGAGATCCATCTTTGGACAACATATCTGCCTGCTCATTTCCATATACCCCGCAAGGGCTTGGAATCCATTACAGAACAATGCAGTTCTAAATATTCAATAGTTTGTCTATTTTTTCCATGCAGTTCTTAGAGATCTCACAAATGGAAATATGAAAAGTTGTTAAGAGCGTAATTGCCGCCTTGGAATCAACGAAAAAGTCAATATTTTTCTCTTTGCTCTGCTCCATTTTATCCAAGGCTAAAGATATGGCTGTTATTTAATCATCGAAGTTGTCAAAGTATTTTGCAATGGCAGAAGACAATGTAAATTCCATTGAGTAAGCTCCAGCATTTTTAATAGCCCCTTCAGCTGAATCCTCAATGTAGACATGAAGCTAGGAATCAACTGGAAAACGTTCATGAATAGTAGCTAATGCAGTACATTTCAAATCAGAATCGAGAGAGTATTTCTTGCTAATATTTAAAACAAGATCCAAACAACCTTCGGCAAGTTTAAGATTTTTCAGTGGGTACCAAGGAATATTTAGATTATAATATTTATAACTAGACTAATTAGGTTTAGACTAGATTATTAAGTTTTTTCTTCCCAAATTTAGATAACTTGAGTAGCGTACAATTACATGTTCTTAGATAATTACAAAATTGGCAGTCTGTTTAATACAATCAAAATTTCCATCGCAGTTTACATGTCCTTTTTGTTACGGTTATTTGCTGTATGTGTGATGTAAAGTTTATAATTCACTCACGTAGATTAAAATGATTTCTTTTCTTCTTTAAAACCTGTAGAGAAAAGAAAGTTACCTTTAAAAATACATGAATAATTTTTAAGATAAACTGATACCTTTGTTCAAGTATATGATTTATTTTTTGACTGAGCATAATCTCACAATGCAATAAACTGCAATATAAACTACTACTACATAAATGCCATAATCTCATAATGCATAATTTATCTTCTAACAGATTTTAATACTATTACATATATAGTAACTAATCATAAGATTTTTTAAAAAAAATTAAAGTTCTTTTTTTTTGTTTTATTCAGAGCATATTATTTTAATATTTTGCTAAATATTATTTTGCGAAGAAAGACTTTTAAAATTTTGGAAATGGAAAACATCATTTAACAAATAAAAGTAATTTAAATACCGTATGCAAATCATAATTCTTATCAATAGCAGCGAAGAAACAGCATGACTCTTTGTTTTTCCTTTATGAGATCGGAGAGAGAGAGAAATATTTATTTTAGTGATAAAATTATAGTTTATGTCTAGTTACATATAAATTATGTATGTTATTTCTACGATTTATCTCATAAATCACATTTGAATTCATAAATATGTTAAATAAACACATTTCGAAATTCTTCTTGGCACGAAATAGTTATTTAAAAAGAATTTACAAACTATTTCGTTTCTGAAAGAATTTAGGAGAATAAATGCCTTTAAATGCTGCATGAATTGAAAAATGAAATAAAATAAATTAATATGACTTTACAAAATTTTCAAAAAATTCTATTAAAGCCCTTTTTTTTATTAATTATTTTTAATACGTTATATCACTTATTTACAAATGTTAATTCGTGGCCGGCAGTTTTCGTTCAGTCGCGGGTTCGATCCTTAGCTACCAAAGACCCTCTGTGTAGCCGGGGCTGATGCACGTTAAATCTGTCGGGGCCCAAAGTCCTCCCATTGGTGTGGTGTGGATATTAGGAGGGGGATGCCAGCTCAGGTGTTGTTCTCGTCACTTGACCATGGTTCAAAATTACGAGGTCCGTTGCCAATAGCCCTCGTGTTGCTTCTCAGTGCGACGTTAATTAAACTAAACTAAAACTAACTAATTACAAATGTTGAAGGATTTAGGTTATCGATTTGAAAATGTTTTTTTTTTATTTTTATGATTGAATGATTAATTGATTAAACGTTAATTAAAATCCCATTTTATATCAGATGAGACTAATGTTTTATCAAATAATCTCATTTACAGATAAAAATAAAAAAGAACTCTAATTTCTTATAGCTCTGATTAAAATTTATAAAAAAAAGGTTGTATCCCTTAACACTACACTTTTTGTTTATTATTTACAAATGACCTATGAATTCAAAGTCATATCGAAAAAATAAGACATTTAAAAAAGAAATAAGTATGTTTACATATAAAAAGTTTAAAAAGTATGACAAATGAAAACTGGAAAAAGTTTATTAAAATAAATCTAAGATACCTTACAGATTCGAGAATTGAATTGATTTTAATGATTTTGAAGGTCGTTTATTAAGTCCTTAGAAAATACAAGACGTTCATAGCGTTGAAAATGGTTTGTTTTTAGTAAGCATCACGACTCGCTAAACAGCTATCTAAGTCTCAGTTACTCGTATTCATGATCAAGACGCCGTTCGCTCCTCAAAAATTCATAAATTTTCTGGCCGATGAGATCATCCTCGCCTTCTTTGGAGTATATTCACTTGAAGAAACCCATTGCTTTGATTGTTGCTTAGTTTCAGGTTGTGAGGGTGTTTCTCTCTCGCCCTCAGTGTGGGGAAGTCGGAAGGAAAACTCGACATTTCTAAAACTCTTAATTTATTTACTGCTCAGCTAGAAATCGATCCTATTTCTCCTCCCCTCATCCTGAAAGCTTATACTATATATATATATATATATATATATATATATATATATATCAGTCTTAATTTGCATGATCCCGTTTTCTTTTTCGGAAGAAGCTTTCTAATAAAAATAATTGTTAAGGACTGAAAATTCCCCAAGAGGACTGTTAGTAGAAATATCGCGGATAGACCCGTCACAACCCCCTCCGTGAAAAAAACGTGATTTAACTGAGGGTCTTAACGACCCGATAGAAATTACGTTAAATTTTTTAAACACACTTAAATAACTAACAACTAGAACATTTTACAATCAACAACAGAACATTTTACAATCAACAACAGAACATTTTACAATCAACAACACAACATTTTACATAATCATTTTCATTTTACAATCATCACAATTGAGTCACTTGTAGGGCCGAAATATACTCCTGCTCCTCGCTGTTTCTACTCCTCCGGCTCCCGTCAGATATGGACTTGTCCTCCCTGTTGCCGCTTGCCTCTCGCTGATGCGCAATCTGTTGCGTAGGGGATATGGACTTGACCTCCTCGGCAGGACTTGTCTGTCGTTGTCTGCCACCCCTCGAGGTGAACCGAGACTGTACCTTTCGGACCGGACTTTACTTTCGTCAGCTGCTTCTCTCCTGGTCATCTTTCTTGTTCCTGGATCTGATGGAAGTGATACCAGAATTTGCCTCTTTCTCCACTTACAGCTCTCATGGGATCGTCTTTTAACTTCAGTAATTTCAACTAATGAAAAAGGCGCACTGCGTTTTTGCCAGTTCCTTCTCACTGGTGGCCTCCTCTTACTCTGATGCTGTCTTTCGTGATTATTGGAAGATTCAGTTAACCCTTCACTTCTCGTTCTCTTACTTCGGCATTGTTCCTCTTTAGTGCTTTCTTCCCTGGCTAGACCTTTGCTACCCTCAGTTTCTACCTGTTCTGCCCTAGATCCTTCACCATCCAATCCGTCTGTCTCCACAACACCCTCATCCCTTTCTCTTGGGTGATAAATCCGTACCTGATCTACATTCACCGTTATCGGTTTGCCCCCTTTCCAAATAACCACATTGTTGTGCTCAACCTTCATCACCTCATATGGGCCTTCAAATTTATGTTTAAACTTAATCACAATCCTCTTGCTCGCCGAGCTCATAGGATGTGTTTGCACCAATACCAAATCCTTTACCTTAATATCAACTTCCCGTCTTCTCTTATTATAATATTTTGCCCATCTATCTTGTTGAATCTTAGTATACTGCCTAGTCTCTTCAAACAATTTCTCAATATTACCACACACTAAGTCTGCTCCTAGCTGCGCTCGGATCCCTCGACCATATTGATTAGACGGCTTTTCTTGATAACAGGTGCTCGATCCTCTTCTAACAGAGTGACTGAAGTGCTTAGAATCACTATTAGAGGCAAAAGGAAATTGTGATTAATATATTGATATTGGTTATTTAATAAACGTCGGATCCGCTTCTGTAATCTCTCAGACCTTCTTATCACAGTTTGTAGCCGACTCTGAAAGGTTTTAATAACATTTTCAAATTCCCATTTAAGTTGTTTGCAAGTCTCTGCCGGTTTTACAGATAATGAATTTAAAGTTGTTGGAGAACGATCAAAACTTTGGTTACGATCAACACCGTTGGCTATATTCTGACACGGCATTTTAGTAGTTTGCCTTACGCTAAGTGGATCAAGAGCCATATCGTGCTTATGGCGATGTCTATACGAACCGAAATTTTGAACATTTCTTCTATCCCCTCCAGTCCAATCATTACTTGATCCTCCATCTGAAAAATCATCGAGACTCCTACGTCTATCGAATCTGTGATCACCTCGACCATTCCGAATTCTGTTCTCGAACCCTTGATTTCCTGCACTTCCGCGATATCTAAAATTACTCGAATCCACATTAGTTAACCGCGCGTCATTCTGCCTATAATCAATCCTTCTATTTCGCCAGTTTCCGACTGTCGGACAACCTTCTACTCGAATCCCATTCCTTTCTTCCTCCATTATTGCTCGAACCCGGGGTTTCCTTATACCCATGTTGTTCCTCATACTTTTCTACTAATTGTAAAAGTTGGGCCTTTGTTGTGGGATTTCGAATTTCTACATAATCCATTACCTGTGGGGATAATCTCATAATGATGTGATTCAACAGGTTTTCTTCCATCATTTCAAAATTAAGGATTTTCTGTATCTTCAATACTTTGTAAACAAAATCCGACGATGCCTAACTTCTAACTTGGTGCGACGAGTAAAACTCAGTCTCTAACTTCGATTTACTTCTGACCGCCAGAAAGCTGTTTGTTAATGCCTGTTTTAATTGTGCGAAATCTGTTTCTGTTCCAGTCACGTACGAAGAGTCTATTACCTCGAACCAGTCTTTTGCCCTTCCAATAAGATGACTCTTTAGGTAAGCACAGGCTAAATTTGTGGGAATCTCAAAATACAACACCTTATTATCGATACTATCTAAAAATTCCGACATGGTTTCCTTCCCGGAAAAAAAAATTCAGGTAATACTCTAAAACTCGAGCCGACTCCTATCTCGGGGTTTAGGTAAACTGCGCGCCATTGTAAGGGTATTTGGTCGGAAGGAAAACTCGACATTTCTAAAACATTTAATTCATTTACTGCACAGCTAGAAATCTCTCCTCCCCTCATCCTGAAAGCTTATACTATATATATATATATATATATATATATATATATATATATCAGTCTTAATTTGCATGATCACGTTCTCTTCTTCGGAGGAAGCTTTCTAATAAAAATAATTAAGGACTGAAAATTCCCCAAGAGGACTGTTAGTAGAAAGATCGCGGATAGACCCATCACAAGGTGCATAACGAAGAGTCCAGGTCTCACCGAGAGTGACAACTTGAAGCGGAAGCAATCAAATTCTCATTTGGTAGGAAATGACTACCAAATCAAAGCTAACTTGTGAAACAATGTCAAATTCATTTCGGCTTCTTTCAACAGATGGCAGCACCCAATGACAACAATATTTTACCTTAATGATGCCACATGTCTTTAAATACCAGTACTTTTTGACCACCTTCGTATAATTAAAATTCAAATTTTAATCATTATGTTTAATTATAATAATGTTTTGATTATTATAATAGCGGGTTCTTTTAACGTGTCATGGTATCACAAGCATTCCTCTTTCTAATCATTTTTTTATTACAGGATGACGCTATATATATTTAACACTAACAAAGTACAAGGAAAGCGTAATATGGACCTAACAGTCCTCCTATGAGCTTAACGCTCATCAATGTGTCTTACACCTTCGGGGGTTTCGCATTTTCTGACTAAGGGGGCTGATGAACTCTGTATAATCAGAGGGCATCAGTGTTTCACAATTATAATAATTAATTATTCATTTTAATGATTATAATTCGAATTTTGAAGATTATATATAAAATTCAAAAGCGTTTTATAAAGAAAATATTTGTGGAATTATAATGTATCAAATGGAGTAAAAGAGATTAATTTTGCTGAATTAAATGAAATTATGTCACGCCCTGAGAAAGTAGAAAAGCTTGTCTGCTACCTTTTAGTTTTTTTTTATACCAAGCTTGATTGAAAAATAATGCCTCCATGACCATATATTTTTTTTAAATTTGTACCCTGACATTTACCATTATTTTTGTACCTTTAAGCTGCATGTATTCTCTTTTAAAGCACTATTCACTTTTCATTAGTTGTTTTCATTCCTTTCCACACACTTACACCAACGCGGGACTAAGCGGGAGAACTCGTTGGAGAAGAAGTACGGTGTTATTTGTCGACACCAGGCTTTTATGGAAATTTTCACCTCTTCATCAAAGCGTGAAAAGGCCCTTGAAGTATCTTTTCATGTTTTGTAAGAGGTGTGCAAGGTGCAATGACGTCTCCCTGCTTCAATCTTATCTTCATGTGGGTCGAAATCTGCTTCATATCTCTGCCCACCAGCGACACATAGGAATAAAGAAAAAAAAGTACATTATATAGGGGACACACACTGGGGTAGAGACGGGGGGATATGGGATTGTAACCCTCCACTCCATAAAGATATCCGTGTACTGAAGTTTTAAGACTGAAACCTATTTATATTGATTTCTTTTTCAGAAAAAAATAATATTCGAAATTCTCTATTCCACATAAATATTCTTTTCACCTTAAAAACAAACAGTAGAATTTGAAATTAAATTTGAGATCTGAGTTGAAATGAAATACCCTTCGCCCCCTTATGAAACATTTCTCGTTATGCCTCTGGCTTGGAATAATCAATCACTTCGCATCGGTATCACAGTTTATTCATTTTTGACACCACACATAAATTTTAGGAACACACCACTCATAATATACACAAAAAAACATTCTATAACATTCGGGAAAACTTAAAAATTATCATGTGTTCCTCTCCCTATAAAAGGTTTATCTCTACACCCTTGAGGACACATGTTATTTTCAGGTACATCAAGAGCTTTGAAAATTGGAGAGCAAATAAAAATTTTATGGCCATGGATGCATGAGTTTTCAATCAAGCCTCGTATATTGTGCAGACTTGTGTATGAAAAGTCATGCATAACTATGATAATTGCTACACATCCTCATTTTAATGATGTTCAACAGGATGTTTGGGTTTGAATAAATTTAATCTAAGCAAACAATTAGATTTAAATGATGCAAAGTAAAAGCAAAATATATTATTTTTAATTATAAAAAAACGTCATTCTTTTATCCTCATTAAGAACTTTTATATTTCTAAAAAACTGATGCGATTAAAATGAATTCACATCAACAAACAATTAATTTCTAACTAATCGTTTCAAATTCAAAATAACCGTTTTCTTTTACATGAACAATCATTTCTAAATGATTTTTTTTTATTGTATCAACAACAAAAACAGTACTTATATGTAATATCGGTTTATGATAATAATGTAAAATATTTTTTTCCAGCGCATAAACTTTACTTTTATTAATTAAAATGTTTTCCTATTTATCAATTACACATTGCTTTGGGACGCAAATGCCTGATTTGTACACTAATTAAGAAGTAAATATTAAATAAAAAGATATGATAAAGAAAGTTAACGATAGTATTATTTTAAAATTTAAAATATTTATAGGTAGATCATAGTTAGGTTGCATACAAAAGTAATAAGTATGAATAAGAGATCTTCAATTTAATAATTTTATAATTTTAATAACAATAATTTTATCTGTTATATATTTTACAAATGACTATTTCTGATATATATTACGAAGGATGTATCAATTTAAATATTCAACAATTTGTAATTCAGAGCTAAAATTAATATTATATAGCTAAAGTTTTCAGCTTTCTTCAGTTTGTGAATATAAAACACAAAAAGAATACAATGCAAATAACATCTTATGTTTAAATTTGTGTATTATGTTCACCTTTTTAGTAAATTTTTTTTAGGTTTATGCCCTTCTTTGGTTCATAAATGCAAAAATTGAGACAAGAGGTCTAATATCCACGAATTGAATATAATACGAATATTTTAAAGTGAAAAGGGAAGAATAATTTAGCGAATGTTAGACACGCTTATGTTGAAAATCAAAATAAAAAAAAATTATTTGAGGATTACGAGATATGGAAATTGTGGTCTTAGAATCATTTTAAAAATTGGCATAAGTTCAGACCAGTGTAGTTTGGATGGCAAAGCGGTTTGAGTAGGAATGGGGATCAAAAGACCAACTTACGAACTGGTTCAAAAGAAAAACTCTTTCTTTAGTGAACCAGTTCATCTGAAAGAGGGAGAATACCTAGCTCGGTTCTCCGTCAAGAATGTGTTCCTTGTTGTTCGGAACTTCGGCGGCTGATGGTTTTCCGGAAGATCGGGGGATGTTATTCTACCCTATGCCGGGGGAGAGAGTAGTACTAGGCTGAAAATACGTCTAGTCTGGCTACTTAGCAAGGCGTTTTTAACTTCTGGTGTTGTTGTAGAAGAGAATTGTTCCTGAACCATTTCTCCTGCCTGTGGAGAGCAGGAGACTTCGCAAACAGTTCTTCCGTTCTTTTTAAACTATTCGGTATTCCCAGTTTTTTCTTATTTTTTATCTTATCTTTTAAACTCTGTTTCCCTACTTTTGCTGATCATTCAAATACGTACTGATTTTCTTTTGATTAAAGCAGTTCTTTAAAACGATTATTCTTTCACTATAAAATTATCATGTAAAATTAGGAAATAATTTATTTATTCATCAATATTATTTAATAGTATCAATTAATTAACTTATTTTGAACATGTCATCATATGAAAAAGTATATATATATATATATATCAAGAAAATACTAAAGATGCTTCATTTATGCTGTCTGATGATACAATTAAAAATGATGTTCTGTATAGAATTAATATTATGCAAAATACGTCTTTTTTTAAAAAAAATATTCTAACGATTTGATTTTTCCTCAAATGTGTGAAATAACCAAATTGTGTTTAAATTAATTAAAATAACCATTTAGTGATTCTGTAGTGTTAAATTCATTTGAATACATTTGGCTTACTCGGGGAATGTTAAGAGCACTTGAATCCAACAATAGGTTAAAGAACATGTCTTCAAAGACGAACTGGAACGGAGGAGAGCAGTTCATCTTAAAGAACAGAAATTCACATCCCTAAGTATGAGCAAAGAGATTGCAGACCCGGAGGTTCTACTTCTAAGTCGAATGTATGTAATTCAAAACAAACCGAAACGACGTACAATAGAAATTGAAGTGCTGCGTATATGTCATGGATAAGAGTCTTCTTATTGAAGAGATGTGCAGAGTAAGGTTCAAACTCAAGTACCTTATCTCGTCACCTTGTAATGACCTTCCTTCCTTATTTAATTTCATAGATATCTCTTAGTCTAATTAAATTGTCAAAAAGTTCAATATTCCATTTGAAGATACATCAGAGAAAGACAACATAGATTTATTTTTGTCTATCTCAGTTTATTATCTATCAGAATATGCAAGATCTCTCTCTCTCTATTGAATCCCTCTTAACTCAGTTAATCCTAGTTTATACTCAAATAAGAAAGCCTTAGCTAACCAAATCATGAGTTCCGATTCAAACACACCTTACGTGTAATAGGTTCAATACCTATAACTCTAACTAGGAGTCGCTTCTACTTGATTTCAATACAAACGATTAATTAGGATTATTTAATCCAATTTACAAGCACGAGTACCTATCAGCTTTTCGTTATCCTCTACCTCCCTTCTCTTACCTTTAAATTTGATTTCGTTTGTTTTTAAATGTCTCTAAATCAATTCACTGCACTTCTTTTCTTCATCTAAATTACCTAATTACGTTTCATTTGGGTTTTCAATGGTTGGTAATTTTATGCAATTCAAATTACTAAGAAGCTCCCGAGGTTAGTGAAGAGAAAATAGCTTAATGTTACAATCTAACCGGGGTCTAATGTTGCAAGGATTGTATCGTCCCCGTTCCGTTATTAATGTTATGAATCATCGAGAGAACTAAATAATCAATCAAGAAACCTTTAAATCAATTTGTTCTTCGAATAAAAATGATAAAAATATATATCACTAATGTGGAGCGTTAACTTAAACGTATTCTAAGTCAAATATTACAATTATATATTCCATTTATTTTAATAAGAGCAAAACTGGATCCTATTCCTAATACATTTCTAGAAATAGAGTCCGAGTCCAACGAAATACTGGGTAGTGGATCAGGACCAGGAATTTACGCTTAGAAGATCACTTCCTCCTACTAGTGGCATAGTAGACTAGTTTTCTTGGTAGCTGATTCGTGGTCGGTGTTGTTTTCTTTGAGTGGTGGGTTCGAGTTCTGTTGCCTTTAAAGTTCCGCCGTTTAGTGGAGCTGTTGTATTTAAATCTGGTCGAGGTCCCATGTCCTTCCTGAAGCGTTGCATGGAAGATTAGAGAGGAAGGTGCCAACTCAGATGTCGTACTCGTCACTTGACCGAGGTTCAGAATTACGAAGTCTGCCGCCAATAGCTATTGTTTTGCTTCTCAGTGCGACATTGATGAACAATCACAATTATACGATATACATAAGATAAACCCATCATATTTTGATTGTTTTGAATGATCAATTTTGCATATAATTGATCAGGATCTTATTAAAGACAAACCTATCTCAAATTGGGATTTTATGATTCGAGCTACAATCACACACCGAATGAAATACTGCAATAAAAATTCTCATGCTGTCCGTATTCCTTCGCCTTCTTTTGATGGCGACATCTCTAAATTAATTCCGAGAGCAACAAAGGTGCACAACCACCGCCAGTAAATCACAGGTAAACAGCAGGTATTCTTATTTGGGCATGAGAGTTTTGTCCCGCTTATTCGGCTGCTTTGTGAAACGCTGTTATAATCCTATTTTTATTCGCCCGCGCTTAAGTGTAAGCGTTTTTCACGCTCTCTCGATCGTGTCATTGTCAGATTTGCGAATTGACCATCTTTTGATGGTTGATGTCTTCACAAAGGAACAATTTGTAATAAATTAAGCCACCGAAAGCGGAGAGCCCTTCTGCTGATAGATTTATTACCGTTACGGGAACCGAAAGGCTTGTTACGTATAATCACAGGAGGCAGTATTTTTTTGAATGAAATGAGACCGTAAAAAAAAAGGAAGGGAAATCTATATCGAAATGTTTGGTAGCGTCAGATTGTTGGCGTGTCTCTCTTATTCGACAACATTTCGTAAGGTGTATCAATTTAAACGGAATTTTGTATCTGTTTTTCTAGAAAGTTATTTAGTTATTTTAAACATGGAGTTATGGTCTTAATTCATCTACCCGATAATGAGGATAAAGTTTCTCTGAGTATTGTATCAAGGGGTACAGAACTCGAGGGGGGGGCAACTTTTTAAAACTAGATATCAAAGTAATATTTAATAATAATATATAATTATACACGATAATGATACAGTTACTCTCTATAAGAGACACCAACGGGAACAGACATTTTATCCTTAAGCCTTCCTTAATAAGGAAGCACCTTAGTGAACTTTTTCTTTCCCATGGGGTTTACTGTCTTTGGAAAACACGGGTTACGCACCCCTGGGATACCCTAGCGATTCTTCTCTATTTTTGACCCTCATTCTTGTCAACCAATTTTTGTCTTTTTTTCATTTTCTTCACGTCTAGACCACAGTTAAAGCTCGTTTGGCGCAGAATAGCCACATCTGGCTCTTGCGCCAATAAACTTTACATACACTCACTCACTCTTTAATAAGGAGTTATTTAATAAGAGGTAGATAACTACACTATTCATAAGAACCGGGGCCTACAAAATTGTCCTTCAAATAGAGAAGTTCCTTATTCGGAGTTATCCATTTATTATTCGGAGGTACTGCTGTATTTTATTTAATGTAGTATAATAATTAGTTGCTTAATACTTAATTTTAATAATATTTAGTTAATATTTAATTTTAATACAGTAGAGAGTACCTCTTGTAAGAAACACATCTATTCAAAGGACAATTATGTTGGTCCCGATCTCTGAGAAAATGTATTCACCTCTTTTTCGACCCGCCGTGTAGTCGGGGCTGATGCACGTTAAATCTGTCGGAGCCCAAAGTCCTCCCGTTGGCATGGTGTGGAAGCTAGGAGAGGAGGTGCCATCACAGGTATTATCCTCGTCATTTGACCAAGGTTCAAAATTAAGAGGTCTGTCACCAATGGCCCTCGTGTTGCTTCTGGTGTGACGTTAATAAAACTAAACCAAACCAAAACCTTATTAAGAGTCACCTCTTTTTGTCCCTAGAACACTAACGTTTTTATATATACCGCTATCACTAAAGAAACGTAAAATTAACGAACTCTCGTAAAATTCGTTTTATTTGCTTATATTACATTATTGTTGGTTTTAAATGTAATGAAAGTCGTTTGCCTTTTAAATTTAATATAATCTACACAATTGAAAAATACAGCCACCTGTATAGAATTGTCCTCTTTGCGACCATGGATGCTGACGTAGATATTTGTCCTCTTTGCGACCATGGCATGATCATGACTGGAGAGCACCTCAGCTTATGTCCTGCCGTCCTCAATGCTTTTAACTCTTTTAACTCATCCTCTTTGGGTGTAACTGACCACGTTTTTGCTGACTGCTTGTATCGTTCTTCACTGTATTGGGCTGCTCGTCGACTCATGACTGAATGGTTGGAGACGGACATAGGATAAAAAAAACAATTTAAAAATAAATTTACATAATAAATAGTTACCAATACAATTATATGTCTATACAGAAGAAGGATATGATTTCTGGTGCTTTCCACATGTACCTTTTATACAGTTGTAGAAAGATGTTGCTCTATAAAGTCTACCAGACAAAAAATTACATCAAACATAAATTTTGTTGACAAATGGTTATCTTGTAAGGCCGAAGTTAGTATTAATATTCCAAACAAAGCATTCAGTTCATCGTAATTTAAATTATTTAGGGAACCTTCCATAACATTTGCATAATCTATCTTCTTTTGGGTTATTTCTGCGTTTGTGTGAGTATTTCTTTCTTTACTACATCGGAAATAAACAAATTAAAATAATCAATTGGTCCTTAGCAAATCGAGCTTCAGCAACTATGCCTGCTCTAATATGAACAATAGTTTTTAGTTTTAGTGTTATCATTAATTTTCGTATACTACTCATAAACATTTATTCCTTTTATTAAGTCAGCCTCCAAAAATATAATATGACCTAGTTCATTTGTATCTTGAATATTTGTAGTCTATTTTTCTTTTGAACAAATAATACAATTTCCTTTTTTTACTTTTGTCCATATCACCACTTCACTCAAGTTCTAGTATCGGGGAATGAATCTCTCAATCAGGATTAATCTCTATTTTATCATCAGGAGTATAATCTAGATCAGCATCACTGTCATTCACTACCTTCATCCAATGGAATGCTATCTCCAGTTTTATTATCATCAGATTCCAAAATCAATCCTTGAATTTCTTCACCCGATAAGTTCTTCAACACGTATGAAATAAGAATCGAAACACTTTTATATTCGCCATTCACAAATTTAATATTAAAGACTCTATCACTAGGACTGACTTAAAATTATGTGTTTAAAAAGTCGTGTATTACGAGCGGCAGGTAAAATTCACGTGGGGAGTGCTAGTTCACAAAGCGAGACAGATGAACCGTAGACGAAAAAATCAAACCACTTGGCTTGCAGCCTACTAAGTGACGCCTCGAAACACTCAAAATCAAACAAGTATATCGGTGGAAGGGAAAGGCTAGAAAAGAAGAACCAATAAAGGAAGACCACACGTAAAATTTACGTACATAAGTGTTCTAGGGTTAAGGAATAAAAATATTTAGTCCTGTGGATGTCCGTTGTTGGGATGTATTATTGTACATAGGATAAAAAAAAATCTCTTCAATTTTCAAAAGCAAACAATTATTTAAAATTAATTTTTTTTCAAAATATTTCAATACATTAACATTTCTATCACTTCTACATAATTGAATATTTTCAAACTATTTTTTCCCCTAAATTTCTTAAAAGTGTTTCTCACAATTGTGTGCATTTCCTTGGTTGTATCTGCGTCCACAAATAATTTCCTTTTAGACACTGCGCAAAAAATTTAAAAACTCCCTGTATCTTATTTTGGGGATTTTTTTTTAAAAAAAAACACTATTTATCTAAACCCTTATTCCATGAACAGAATTATCAACCGTATAATGCAAAATAAGCAGAAAAAAATTTCAACATCTTATGCTGATTACGAAAAAAGTTTTAGCGATTAGTATTTGACCACCATAAAAAAACAAAATGGCGAGAAAAGGCAGTTTAAGGTTTTGAAGGTCAATGAAAATATATGGCACGCTGTTAAAGAAAATTTAAATAACTCACTGCGTGATGTAGCTAGAGCTATGAAATTTTGTTCAGGTATTAAGTAAAGTTATACAATTAAAATAAGAAAATGTTTGTTTCGAAATTTTTGTCATATTTTAGGGTAATGTATCCTCTTTTGTTAAGTGACGCTGTACACAAAGTTTTGCCATTAAAATAAAATACTTTAAATTGTATATACACCCAACTCTTTTTTTTACACTGTCTTTTTTACACGATTTTGAAATAACATGGTTCATCAATATACTTTTTTATGCAATTTTTTTTGTTCTAACACGAATCCCAAAAGTATTTTTCCCAAATATTCAAATTCTGCTTTTACAGCCTAATACCACCTCTTTCATTTAGTCCCTCTTTACAGAGTATTAAAGCAGCATTTAAAATGGACGACATAAAACAAACGTTTAAATATGTTTGAAACTCAATGGAAGAAAGAAATTTGACTGTTGTGGAAGCATGGAGAAAGTTTACTACTATAGATTGTATAACACACGCTTCTTTTGCCATCAAACAGTTGCGCCAATCGACCTTAAATGCTCGTTGGAAAAATATTTCGCCAGCATGCGTCAAAAGTGGAAATTTCGGTTGTGTGTTCTGAAATTATAACTCTATCAAATGCAATTGGTGGCGAAGGTTTTAACAACAAGCAAACGGCTGGCATCGAAGAATTGATGCTAGAAAGCCCTTTGGATGAAGACGATTTAATCGAGTTCATGACAGTTCGTGAGAACAAAGAAGTCGATAATGACAAAATCGACGGTGGTGTTCAGCTATTAACAGCTGATTTAATTCGCGGGGACTTCAAATTCAAACAAACTTTGAAACAACAACAAAAATCAGCAGAGGTCGTTAATACCGAACGAAATTCTTCATTTGAAACAAAGCCGACAGTTGTCTTAGACATATCTGACACATCTACTGATGATACTGATGATATACTATCCCTGGGTTTACTGCTTTAATAATGCATACAACTAATGATAGACGAAGCCTCTTGGATTTCTTGCACTGGGAAATTCTGTTACATCCTCTTTATGATTCTCATTTGGCTCCTTCTGATTTTCATTTATTCCCCAAGCATTAAAACCGAACAATGTTTTCCTTCGGATTATGGCGTTCAGGCAGTAAAAAACTGACTTCATCATCAGGAGATATCATTTTACTGCAAAGTCCTCGATTCCTTGATCTACAGTTGCCATCAATATCTGAACAAACTAGATAATTGTGTGGAAAAATAAGGTAAATATGCACTTTCATAGTACAGCTTCATATGCAATTTCGTAGTACAAAAATCAGCTGTATGTTCTGAAATTATAACTTTATAAAATGCAACTGGTGGCAAAGGTTTTAACAAAGTGCAAATGGCTGACATTGAGGAATTGATGGTAGAAAGCCCTTTGGTTGATAACCATTTGATCGCATTTATAACATTTTATAATAATAAAGAAGTCGATAAGGACGAAGTCGAAGGTGATGTTCAGCTATTAACAGCTGATTTAATTCGCGAGGACTTCAAATTCAAACAGACTTTGTAACACAACAACAAAAACCAGCAGAGGTCGTTAATACCGAACGAAATTCTTCATTTGAAACAAAGCCGACAGTTGTCTTAGACATATCTGACACATCTACTGATATCTTTTTTGATCCAGTTCGTAATAAATGTGCACGCTTGTTATCAAATAGCGATGAATAGTAGTTAGTAGTTTTATTCTTAATTTCAATTTGAATTTTTACATGCTGTATGTACCTATAGACTGAGTTTTCACTGTACACTAATTTTAATTTTTTTTGTAACAAAATTGATTGTTTTTGTTTTAAAGTATGTATTACAAACTTTATTTTGTTTGTATTTAGTTTCAAAATATGAAAAATATTTTTATGAATTTGATGATCAGATTATTTTTTTTGGATTAATTTCGCCTTTTTTACGAAGAATCAAAGCACGCAAAAAAGAAAACTATTAATTTTTACAAGCAGAATTTTCTGCATTTTAAAACATGTATTAAAATTCAGAGTCTGAAATATTTCTATTATATATATTTCTAGCCATTAGTTTTGAATTTAAACAAAATGCTCTTTTTTCTTCTTTGTGTTCGGACATGTGAACTTAAACATGAATGTAAAATTATGTTCTGAAATTATAGGCTTTTATTACTCAAAATAATTTATATGAAACATATTTTATGAAAAATTATTACTATTTACTAGAAATGTATCCCTTATTATTATAACAACTTTTAATTATCTCTTTAAAGCCCAGATATGAAACAAAACATGAACTGTTTTGTTTATTGGGAAATAAGCAGCAGCAATATTTGGCCTTGAATATTCATTACAAGTAAAGTTTTCCATTGCTAACAAACCGATTGTTCTACATTGACAGAATATGAATCCGCACCAACTGAGCATTTTATGTTAACTCTCTAGATTTTATGTTAACTTTAATTTTAATAAATTTATTTAATTCGCCCCCAAGGGGATATTGTTTTAGATGGATAACTTTTGACGAAAAAGATCTCTTTAAAAAAATTTTTTTAATCGTTTGCTTCAATTTTTTAAAATTACATTTAGCTTAAATATATTCAATTTAACAATTCATCGCTTGCTTTAATTTTAACTACATTTAGCTGATATAATATCCATCATATGCTTTAATTTTTATTATTTGTAGCTGATATAATATTCAATTTAATAATTTATCGTTTGGTTTAATTTTAATATCGGAAAAGTTTACTATATTCCATTTCTCGATATTTCATCTTTTGCTTTGATTCTTATATTTAATTGAGTAATTTAATAATAATAAGAAGAAAAAAGCGCACCTTGGGTGGCTAAGTCTGTTCTTTGTAAAACTTTGCATATAACTTTTTTAATTTGTTCATATTATTTTATTTCATTTAACAATAGAAATTATGTACTTTTCTCTTTCTTTTACCATATAAATAGCTAGGATTAGGAGATATGGAATTTTTTAAAAGTTTAAAGTTCTCTTAATTTAAAAATCTTTTCGACTTGTAGAAAATAGGTTTTAATTTAATTTCACTATCCTTTAAAAGTAATTTTTCAGTCTTCGTTCTGTTATACGTTTATCTAAAGATTCTACACTTATTTTCGCGTTTATGTAGTGTATTAAATGGAAGCAACGAATTTAAAAAAAGTCATACTTAAACTAAGTTTAAAAGCAATCATTTTGTGACAAATAAGGTAATCAGAAAGAACAATACACTTGAGAAAGTTACGGAAAGCAAAATAATTTCCGACCTCCACCGAAGATAACATCAGCATTCCTTTTATCGCAGATTTAAAAAAAAAAAAAATTCAGCCCAAATAATTTATCATTTAATTTGAAACAAAGTGTGAGATAATCTAAAAGAGCTGAAACTAAGTGTGAGAATTTGTAAGAAAAAGGACGAACAACAACAACAACAAAAATCCGAACAAAAATACAATTTCATTTCTCCGTTGAATTATCAACGCAGTAGAAAGCGCTTTTCAGATAAGATTGGATAATAATACAAGAACAAGATGAGTATCGTTTTTTCCCTTTTATCGTTAATAATAAACCTTTTTTAACTTTTTTTTCATATATTCTTTCATTCTTTGTTCCGTGCAATACCGGTTCCATTGAACAATACACAATGGTGTCTGCCGACCTTTCTACTGTCCATCTTTCAGGTAATTTCTATTGCTGGGCGTTCCATTGTTTTTCTTGTAATCAAGATTAGATCTCTTTGACCACTGAATAAAGGGTTCTAAAAATGTCAAACCTCGAGGACGGGAGCCATTTTTTTCCACGGACGTATAGAGACGTGATCGTGACTGTTTATTGACGTCGTATTGAGAAGCAACACTAGAACTATTGGAGACGAACCTCGCAATTTCGAACCTCGGTCAAGTGATGAAGATGACACTCAAAGTGGTGCCTCCTTCTCCAAACTTTCACAGCACGCCAATGGGAGGTCTTGGGTCCTCCAACCAGATTTAACTTTTATCACCACCTCTATACGATAGTCTGGGACTTATTATGGAATTTTTATTATAAAACAGGGATTTTTTACATTAAAAATCTCTTTAACTGAAAATAATTAAGGTGAGTGGGGTGAGAGAGTTCAGGAGCTTATAATTTAAGACCTTGAATGTTAATTTTTTCTGAGGAAACAAATCAATTAGCATATTTTTTTCCATTGAATATAACTTTATACTTGACTGAGAAAACTTTATTTTCTGTTAAGATATTCAGATTTTTTTTTTATTGCAGAATACTAAATCGAAAAAATGAAGTAGAAAATGTAATAATACATGGTTCCACATTCAATTGAACGCAAAATTTCTTATAGTAATAAATAATGGTCTTTAAATTTTTGTTTTTTTTTTTTTTTTTTTTTTTTTTTTTTTCTTGTTCTTTATTTTTTTACTTTTAGCACAAAAGTGTCCATTCACGAATACGCTAAATCTTTGTAAGTTTGTATGTAAATTTAACACATAACCGAACACATTCAGGAATTTTTAGTACCTGAAACTTTAAAACTATACTCGAATTATTTTCTTTACTTTCAGTATCAATTTAGCTGTAACGTTTTTTGATGCGTTTTTTTTACAGTTAGATAATGGTACAAAATCCATGATTATAATCTAACTCAAAATTATAAATTAAAATCATGAGTATCTATGGAAATCTTACAATAGTGATAGTGGCGAAAAGACTAAAACGATTATATAAATCGAATTATTTTACTATTCAATAAATATCCATCGAAGCTTTTTATGAAGCTGTTGCTATAAAGTTTCATTTAAATAATTTTAAAAATAATAATGCAGTCTTATGAATCACAGTGATTTGTATTATACCTATTGAAGAAAGTCGCCATCAGAAAAGATATAATACGTATTCTATGTTTGATTCTTTTTTTTGTATTAAATATGTAATTCCGTTGCTTTTTTTACTGATAATTTATTTTACAGACTTCCATTTAATATCAGATGTAATTCATTTATCGAATTATTCTCTGAACCGGTATAATGCTTTTGATTCTGGAATCATTCTATCGAATCTGAATTGAATTTTTTTTTCAAATTCGAAAATCATATTTCAGTTTTGATTTATTTTCAACGGGTCATCAGTGTTTTGTTCTAATGAATCTATCGTGCTTAAAATTACTAATTTAATGTGTTAAGTTGTAAATTTGATGAGATTAACCTAACCAAATTTCAGTTTTATTATTCTGTTTCAACGATAATTTTCAGGGTGGTAAAAAATGGCGTCTAGAGTAGACAATGGTCAAAGTTTCAAAAATCAGAAGTCCAATTAAAGGGACAATAGTTTGCCCTTTAGTCTCAAGGTCATGACCATTAAGCTGGGAAATTCAGGGGCACCTATTGGTTGGTCTTTTAGATTACCTATTCAACATGGAAAGAATGTTTTTACGGGGTCCTTTTTTTCCTCCTTTTACCAGACTTTAATCAGATAATGTTATTCCTACCGCTACTGATTGAAACTAACCGTTTTGGAGACAAAGAATGTCTGAAAATTTTAGTGGCGCTACTAGTAGTAATACCCTTACTCGGTATTCAGGGTTGTCCGAAAAGTCCTTGACGCATTTTTTCTTAAGAATTATTACGAAAAATAATTCATTCAGCATGATTTTCCACGTGTTAACGTGTCCATAAATGCTTTTCTTTATCAAAAAGTTTCCTTTATTAGGTGAATCTATTGTTAAGTGAAATCTAACGAAGTTGTATATGTTTACTCGCAATTTCTTAGAATGTGCTATTATAAATGTAATGTTGACAGACAGAATTATGCCGCGAATTTAAGCAATATGTTTTCTTGATGAGTAAGCTGGCCTTTTTAGATGTAGAACTTAAGAACCACACCTGTTCTAAGCAGCAAATCAATAACTTACTTTTGGAATATTTATGACTAGAAACTGTAAATATATATTGAATATAAAGTCACTTTTAAAAGAATAATTCGAGATAAAAACCAACGTTTTTAAAAACAATGTTTTTATATGGTGACAAAGTTTATTACAAAAACTATTGAAATATTAGTTAAAACTGTTAGTTATTTTAACTTTAAAATTTATACTTAAAAGATACATTTGTGAGCATATTAAGAAATCTATACCATAAAATCAAAACATGCATCTATATTTGTAAGTCACTTCTATTAAAAATGGGAACCAGAATTCAGGAAAGGTTTATCCTATGACAAGAATTTACAGTATTTTGCCAAATGGGAGCACTCTGTTCCGTTTCACGGATTTAACGCTCAGCAAAAATCGCCAAGTTTGCGCCATTAATTTTGAAATCGCGCCAAGTGTTTGGGCTAAACTGCATTATTAAAGAAAATATTAGTTAAAACTGTGTCCAAATAGTCTAAATATTGCATTGTTAGGCGAGTAGAACGTTCTAAATTTCAAACTCTAGCTTGATGGAAGTTTAAATTAACGATGAAAATTTGATGACACACTGAACACACACACAACAACACACACCAAGTGAAATTAGAAAACGTTTAAAACGTTAAAATAACTAAAATTAATTATTCATCTGGTAAATTAAATGGTTGGAAGCGTTTAAACCAACACTCTTGGACAAGAATTATTTGGCATTTTTAAGCAATTGGTACCGTTCCTTACGGACCTAACGTTCAACAAAAATCGCCAAGTTTGGTGCCATTTTGAAATCTGCCAGGATAAGAAATAACTGCGTTATTAAAGAAAATATTAGTTAAAACTTGTCGCAAATGTTCAAATATTGCATTGTTAGCGATAAAAACGACTCAAAGTTTCAGAGCTCTAGCTTGATGGGAAGGAAGTTGTGAATGATCAATTTGATGACACACACTCACTACACACACACACACACACACACACACACACACACACACACACACACACACACACACCGTGAAATCAGAAAACGTTTTAAAACTTCTTCAGGATCACAGATAAGTATTTTCTTTCAGTTAAAATACATACTTTAGAAATTGAAAAAATTTGAATAACATAGGGTTTCTTTTAAAGTTAGCAGGAGGGAAACATAGTTCTTCCTATGCAATCAGTAAGATCTTTGAATGAATTTAAATTTTGCCAAAGGAGAAATGCTAACTTCTTTTCCGGAAAAAATAGCCCTTAATTTTGATTCTTTCAGGCACAATGCACTCATTGTCACCTAATATTAAATCACTGCATTTTATACTCTGTGTTGCTTACTTATATATGCAACCTGTACGCTCGATTCTAGTTTTATGGTGTCAAAGCATCTTCTAGCATGTGATGCCATTTTGATATGAGTGAAAACAATGCCTTAACTTTTCTACAAATCTATTAGAAATCGAAGAATTAGATACTGATGGATCTCGAGAAATCTTTGCAAAATAACAAGTTAAATGTGTCTTCAAGTTGTAACATGGTTATTCTGAGGTCTGATACTAACATGTGGTTTTCTTTCCTTATCTTAAGTTCCAAATTCTTCCAATCAAATAAAACGTAATGGAAATTAAGTTAACTGTAGAAGTGGAATGAATTTTATAATCAAGTCGTATAAAGCGGAAAGAATTGAATTAGATAAAAGGTTATGGAAAAGAAAGGGTGTTAGTGTGATGTGGTGTTCTGGCGTGTACAGAATTGGTGAGATTAGGAAGAGGAGATTTAGGAGGTGACCATATGCATTCCGGTAAGGTATTCTGATTGTCATAAAAGTTGTTAATACTTCATAGAGGATTAAACCGTTTGAGAGCATTCTCCTAGTAGTGGATCATAAAAGCCGTATGTTTGAATACACTCATTTATTTACTTTGTGTGCTCGAACATTTTGAACTTCAGATTTTGTGATTAGGATGACAGACGAGCTGATAATAAGATGTCATTACAAAGTTTTCTATGAGATTTTTTTTTTTTTTTTGATTTTAAAAGATTTTCCGTTCTTTCAGTCGTTGTTGAAAGACCACCATTCGCATGGAGCCGAATAATCTTATTTTCTAATTTAGCATATTCTGCTGCATAATGATGCCACATTGATAGATTACGCTGTTGTAGATTCTAGAAAGGTTAAGGTGGCTTAATTACAACAAATTTTTAAAAGAGGCTCTGGGGCCTTCAGTTGAGAACTGCGTTCAAAATCGATCTCATAGACATGGGGACATGTATATAACTCAGAACTGTCAAGCTTGGATTTTAATATCTACATGTTGTTTCAGGTCTCTTTGAAGTTCATGAAGAAGAAAAAAACCAGTCAAACTTTCTTATTTAGAGAGTAATTAGTTGATTTTATTGGGATGAGTATTTGGCCAGGCCGCCAGTAATTGATTATCAAAAAGTTATTCATCTAGATCTAAACGGAAATATAAATACAAAAAGGAAGAGAAGAGGATTTGGGATGACAGAATGATCGAAAATAGAGAAATATCGCCAAAGTAGTGCAGGGTGTGTTATCCATGTCACCAAGTTTACCGCAAAGACAGAAAATACATGGGAGAATGTAATTTTATTTTTAATCGAAATTTTCATTTTATTTCATTTTAAATAAGAATTAAACAAAGATTAGAAATATAATATTTTTATTTTATATCAGCGAATATTAAGAACAAAGTATTTAGTTATCATGTTTAGTCTCCCATTTAAGTATTTCCCATATGATCTATTAAAGGGACAATGTTAGTCCTAGTCCTTTGAATAAGGACTTTATGTTTATCTTTTATTAAGGGAAAAAAGTTTCAGAGAAATAAAATAAATAAAGATACCCTTGAGGTTTCAAAGGCAAGTTTGTGCTCAACAAAGGATAATTTTAAGTAAGGAAAAATAAAATGTTAATCCCTTCTTTGAAAGCTGTTTTCAGGAAGCGCGAAAAATACGGTAAGAAAAAGCAAGTTTCGGTGTAATTAAAATAATCTCTATTCACAGAATTCAAAATGAGTTATTCTTGCTTCAGTTCTCAATAGGTGGAAGAAAACTAGTTAATAAGTTGTAAGGCTTTACAAGACAGAGACCAAGAAAGAGGTTTGAAATCTTCTGAGTTTCACTGAAATACCACTATGAAAATGATAGGTTGGTTTGTCAGTAAATCATGACAGTGCACAAATGCAAGAATATTTAGAAATCGATGAAAATTTATGTATCCTGAAGACACCATTGAGACATAAAATCTTTCATTTCAACTGTAATCACTGATGGAAGCTTTACAAAATTGGTTGAAAACAGGAGGAACACGAAGAAATGCAGTCGAGGTGAAGTAAACCAGACACATATAATGCTTTATATATCCTCCTTAAAAAATTCAGATAATATTGGTGATCAGTAAAGACTTAAGATCATCAGACTTTAATCATCCATGTAACATAAAAATGCTTGCAATGTCAGATATCTCAAACCCGAGTAACGAAATTGTTTCTAATAAATTTCTGTAATACAAAACTTTTTTAAAGAGAGAGAGAGAGAATTTCTTCTTTCATTAACTTCAAATTCAAGTAAATACATGGACTGTATTATTATTCAAGTTTCATTTTTTTATTACCTCAAGCTTGATCTAACATAATTACTGAATTTAATTAAATTACGTTGACTTAATTTATATGCAGTCTACTGAAGGAAGAACATATTATTTAAGGGACAAAATGTTGATCCGATTTGTCTTTGGGAAGTACACGTACCTTCTTATTTAATCGCAACCTGTTAACTTTTTCAGCTTCGATTTTCTTACAGCGTCTCAAGGATCAGGGATTTTCTCCTACCCGGCCTCTGAGGGGGAAAGAGTTGGCTGACCAGTGCTTGCTGTTGTTTCGAACCTGCCAACCGTGGGTCCAGGAAAGCTGACTGGTCGCTTTTTGCCGTGCCTACCAACTCAGCTGAAAGACGTCTCTGGCGGTCGCCAGTCCGTATAAAAGACAAAATGAAGTGTAAGGCTTTGTTCCTATAACTTTGATGTTTTGGTAAAGGTTTGATGGCACTGAATTCTTCCAACATATTGTGCCAAAAACTTTTGACGTAAGTAAATGAAAGAATAGTGCATGAGCAGAAAATCCATGGAGCACTTAATATGTAGCGTTATCTGACTCGAGCTTTTATGGTACTGTTTGATATTTTAGTCCATTTCAATTTTCCATCTTTTTAACTCTTCTCTGTGTTTTTGTAAATTTATATATTTTCAGTAATTTGTACTGAGACTTTTATTTGAACTAACTCCAGGAGCCTTTTAAGTTGCAAAAATTATTAAAAAATTAATATTACATTTTCACAAAATTTATACACACTTTGTGAACACATTTGTTCTAGGTAATCTTAGTGGGTTTGAGATACTCCGAAACCTTCTATTTCAGTTCTGTGTATAGTTTTTCTACTGTACAGAAAAGTTACTTCAAAACTGAAAACATCAAATATACGAGTATTTTATAATTAAAATTCTTTAGTATTTTATGTTGTACTGTATTCTAAATTTAAAGCCAACCAATATTTTACTCAAGTTGTTGAAGTTAAATTGTTGAGAATATTTTACATCGCAATGTTCCAATCTAAAAGAGACTTAATGCTTTACTGAAGGTATCAAAGTTGAGTCTTATTACCGAATGATGCCGAAAATATACAATGTTTCAAATTGGGAAGACACATTGTCTATAACGTGTCATTTACTTCATATAGAAGAAAAATAAAATGACAATAAGAAAATTATTTTGAAAGGTAAAATTCCATTTTTATGAAAAGATGAATTGTTTTTCAAATTTATTACGACTCAATCTAAACTTTTGGTCTTCTTTGATGATAAATGTATTCAATTTTAAATTATTCAATTCTGTAATAAAACAGAAAATACTATAATTTCTTAAAATACATACTCTTAGCTGTCTCTTAAGAAGAAAATAAATTGACAGTCTGATAATATTACCACTAGACATTGTAAATGAATAACAAATTGCCATAAAATAGGTGATTTCTGAAAAGAAAGTTTTGTGATCTGAATGAGTAGAAATTACTTGCTTTACAAACCCTTAACTAGTGGAAGGAGATTTAATTTCATAGCTTTTCTTTATTAAAAGAAAAGCTATATAAATGAAGAATATCCTATTCTTAAACATAATATTCTCATGTTGCGACTTGCTTTCTATATTACTGAGAAAAGGGTTAGAAGCAAGGATATTTGATGGGTACACATCGTTCTTTAGCTCTTTCTAAACATTTGCATACATTAGCTACATTGGCTGCGGAGTTTAAATACAATACTCTCACAGTTGGTGGTCTTTTTCTTATGGTCATGGTGTAGCCACAAGTGGTCATGGCTTCAGATCTTCTATTGAGGTTTTATTCTGATTGGTCAAAGACCCGCTGTGTTTGGGCTGATGCCGTTAAATCTATCGTCAGCCCAAAGTCCAAATCTGTTGGTGCATGGTGGAATTAGGAGAGGTAAACAGTTTCAGGTAATGTCCCGTCATTTGACCGTGGTTCAAAATTACGAGGTCCGTCACTAATAGTCCTCGTTGCTTCTAGCAAGACGTTGATAAAAACTTGAACCATTCTTTTATTACATTAAATCACACAGCATTTTAAATCCACTTGTTTATTTCATTTTTACTTTTTAAATTCACTCGTTACTTCAAATTCTTTCCTTATAGATGGAACTCAGATTACAAATAATTAAAAACAAAAACTTTAATTCTTCATAAATGAAAGCAGATGCCTATAAGAAAAAGAAATTATAAGATAAAGTCACGAATCGAAAACATTAAATCATTTAATTATTTTATCAATTATACAGGGTTATTCCAAAGAATATCCCAATGTCGAAAACCAAGAAGAATTTCCGACTATTTTCGAAAATTATAAAAATACCAGTTTAGAGTTAATAACATTTTTGTTCATTGTAAACACCAGAACATGAACGATTAGCGAAACAGAAATTAATTTTTAAGCTCCATCGTCATTGCCAAGGAAAGAAGCAATTTTAATTTAGAATTACTTGAAAAACAACGTATGTTGTTTATCAACCTTATTTCTTCTATTTAAAACTATTCAAGCATTTAATAAATTTTGTTGTTGTAAAATGAAGCGATCATTAAGAAAAAGCAGAGCACAAAATTCCTTCCAACAAGAAATAGGTGAACTTCAGTGATTGAAAACTGATAAAATCATTTAAGGATTGAATAAGTGGTCACAATCATGGTTATGCTAAAAGTGAGAATGAAATGAAAATTTATACATAATAATTTTTCAAAGTTATATATTTCGTTTTGTTTTAAAATTTTAATAATTTTCACTCACAGATATATGTATTTTATGTACATAAAATAATTCTAATTCAAATGAAATGCGTTTCACAAGTGCTGTTTTCTTAAGTGCACTTTTAATATTCTCACAGTTGAAACGAACCAGCAGTGTTGTAACAGACAAAGGCGACTAAAATCTTAACGCTTATGGATTTTCGGAAAATACCATTTTTGTAATGCTAAAGGGTAGAATATATTTTGTTTCTTTCTTCACTTTTAAAGACACGGCAGAAGAACATTTGAGGACAGCAAAGACTTTCTATTCAGAATTAGTTTAGATGGAACAATTTTCTGCTCATTGAAGAAAATTTAAGAATGAGGTAAAAAGTAATTTTTAAGCTAGAACTTCTGTAACAAGTATAATAAAAATCACTGAAATAGTTCACTTAAAAATGAAGTATTGTCAATTCACCTTCCTCTGCGTTTTATAATGAACGATAATGGTACGATACTGTTTTCTTTTGAGCTACTTAAAAGATACTAAAGGAGAAGGGTAGCCTAAAGGTCATGTCATAACCTGGGCTGGTGGTTTTGTTGATCGTAGGATCGAGCTTGATGCCACTCAAAACCCACCGTAGCCGGGCTGATGCCTGTTAACCTGTCGAGTATAACAGCCCTCTCATTGGTATGAAAATGAGAGAAGGTTCAGATCATAAACATCCTCACCAGAACTGATGCTTAAAATTACAAGGGTCCACCGCCAACAGTCCCAAAGGTTTCTAGTAACAAGGAAAAATTCAAATTCAAACAATAAGTGTTTTCACGCCACTACCAACGAGTGAGTAAATAGTAGTAGATTTGACAGCAAGAACCAGATATGAGATACAAAATAATCTGTAACTGTGAACTGATATGTTTCAAAACAAAAACTTATTGACAAAAAGTGTAGAAATGAAAAGGATCGCTAGAGTATCCTGGCGCATCAATCTGTGTCATTAAAGAATAATAAACTCCACTGGAAACAAATAAATCACTGAGTTCAGATTCTCAAAAGACAGAGCAAGAAAGGCAAGTCAGGAAGAAGCCACTACCGACGACTGGTCAGATTTAATTGAGATAAAGATACAGTCATTCAAACAGTAACACCGAACATGCAGAAAAGAGCGAGAGGGACTTCTATTATTGACTGGATACGTTTGTGGTTTGGTGGGGCCGCGAGGAATATTTATAATTTATAAACTTTAATGTGTTATTTTAACTAATCTGTCCAAAAGGTTGTAGAGTTCAAAATTGCTGAGCCGCCCATTAGCCCTCGTGTTGCTTTTATGCGATGTTAATAAAACCAAACCAAATCAAAAGCTGTAATTTAGTAATAGTAATCCCTCAAAGTTGGGATATTCTTTGTAAACATCCTGCATTTCACAAACGAGAGAGAGAAAAATACGACGTCCAATCATTCAAAGTAAACAATGAAATGAAACGAAGTATTAGCTAATTAAACGATTTGTAAATACTTGTAATTATAATCTAGAATGAATTTAAATTTGCTACTAACGAATTTAAATTCTAATAATCCGGCTGCATACGAAAGAAACATCGAAAGCGAAAATTTAATAATTACAATCTTACATCAGGATCATCCCTGGTAAGAGGGAGAAAAGAACTAACTCTTACTTACTCATGGTTAAATCTTTAATCGAAACTTAATGTTAATTTTACCAGTTTCTGAAAGGAAATGAATACAAATTCAAAGGAGAGACAGAAGTTTTATTTCTAATTTAAATAATTTTTAATGTATCAAGCTTCATTCCATTTCATAATAAAATGAATTATTTCAAAGGGGGCACATACTCCTTTAAGATATATTCCGCCAAACTAATCGTTTTCATTTGTAATTTACTGTTTTATTTATTTGGTTATTAAAACGGAGTAATAGTCCCATCTGTATGTACACTCATGAAATGAGCAACAAGATTTCTATGACTGTGTTGCAACGAATAAAACTCTTGTGAATGGAAGGAATTGAGAATATTAATCCTCAGATAAAATATTTACGTGAAAACGTAAATATGTAAATAAAAATCCAACGTTCTGGGTAAGAAATCATCAGAAAAGGCTTTTGATGAGGATGAATGGTGTGATAAACGAAACGCAAAAATGGCCCAGGGAATTTACTTCCAATCATGAAAATGGGGATGTGAGGATATGCTGATTTAGGTTGCATGAGTGCCTTGGGCGGGACCAGTCCAAAATTGATGGAATCAATAATCACCAGCTTTATAAAAACACCTGAAAATAATTTCTACGGTATAGTACGACAAAATGTGTCTTTATACATAACTACATGTTTTATACATTAATAATGATCCCAAGCATACAGCCTTAAATACGGTTATAGACATCAGAACACCCTAAATTTATTAAATTTTCACTGTTTTCATGTTATAAACCTATAAACGGCCCGTGGAAGACTTGATCAAAATAAATTGAAACCAGGCTTGTTTCCAACAAACATAAATTAATAAACGCTTAAACAAGAATGGGGACACATTTCTTTATTTCAGTGGCAACAATTTTGTCAAATCCATGAAAGAATAAAGCAATTACTGAGATAAAGATATCCCACAAGGGTATTAAAAATTAAAAATACAGTTTAAGCATTTGAGATTATGAGTATTGTAATGGCACTCTGAGTGTACCAAAGCGAATTTGTATTACACATATAACACATCAATTAATAACCCTGACTAAACTCCAGAGATGGCTCTCAGAACCAACTGCCCTTCAGCACTAACCTTGTTGAAAATCGTGTCAAAATTTTAAGTCGACCGGACCAGAATAGCTGAGTTATCGAGGTTGGAGTAAAGTCGTTTTGTAGTTTGAGTTTAAAAACAAAACCGAGTTTCAGGTTCTGATAAAACATTGTTTTTAATAAACTGCAAGCTGAAACAATGATTGAAAATGTTACCCGACCTTGTCCATCAAAAGCAACGGTTTGTCGGTGGTTTGCTGAGTTTAACGTGTGAATGTACCGATACAAATGCGACGCGGAACGCCGGGTAGACCTGTGGGAGGCCAAGCCACAACTGAAAATGTGAAGCGACAAAAATTATAATGAAAGACCGTAAAGCAGTCTGATTACCGATGAGATGACACAGTGATATCATATGGAAGTGTATTACCATCCTTCATGAAAATTGACATGAAAAGGTTTTTCAAGTGGGTGCGATTGTTGATGGAACATCAAAACAGCAACAGTCGATGATTCAGAAGCTGTTTATCGCTATTTACTCGCAACAAAAGATTTCTTATGAAAAAGATTTGGAAAAGTGTTGGAATGATTGTATACCCTAAAAGAGGATTAACAAAGGTGTTATGTTGATGAATAAAAAGAAAATTTGCAAAAATGTTGTTTCAATGTTAGTCCTGGAAGTTAAGGATTATTGCAGTTATATACGTATATATATATATATGTATATATATAAATCCTTTTCCTGAGGAATAATTAGGTAACTATGAATATGTTTTATGTTTCCAATGAATACAACGACGACATTTTGAATATGTTGAAATTTTCCTTATTACTTTAACGAGACAGAGAGGAATCACTTGAAGCCAAGTGGTAGATGTGCGTCCACCTGTTCTTTCCGTAGATAAATAGAAAATCGCTATGGCAAACTGAAGAAGCCAGATTCAGGAAGTTCCAAAATGTGACCAAAGGGAAAAAGGAATCCGCTTAGAACTTACAAGTAAGGATTTCTTCAGATCATACGTGATTCCTAGGGATCTCAGCAGCAGGCAAGAGCAGTAGGAATTATTTCACGATGGAGACCAGAAAACCAGATCTGAGTATGTTTATAGCATGTGATCAACAATTTAAAAGCTAAATCATTGAATGGTATCAGGAACAAAAATGCCTCTTTACTGGTTATACACCCATTTCCACACTGGCGATAATTCCAGCCTGGTGCAAATAAATGTTCAGAAACAGCGTGACTTATTCATAAAGCCTATTTATTAAACAAAGAACAAAAAGATGGTACATGTATGATATCCAGAACTACGAATTTTGTCTCTGAGCAATTACAAAAATATCTCCTTTTAAAGTTTTGCAGTTTACTGTTGTTATTAGGTTAGTACTGTGGCGTCTCCTAGTCGAGGAAATATACCTTAATACAAAGCCTAGTATTGAGTATCAAATCTGTTTTGAGTTGATCTTGGGAAGATTTCTACACCTGTGTGGAGCAATGCTCGAAAATTCCGGCACATATAGGATGTGATTGATTTGATTTTCCGTAAATCAGCCAAGCATGTCCCACATATGTTCTACCGGATCTGTCAGGTGAGAGTGCTGCCATTCCATATGGGTGATATCCCCATATTGAAGGTATCTGCTTACAATGTTTGGTGAGGACGGGCGTTGTCATCCATAAACACAAATTCTGCTCCCAACAAAATTCCCTAAACAAACATACATATTACCAGAATAATGTCAGCGATAAATTGGCCCGTCATGTTTACGATTTAAACATATAGATTCGTTCTGAAGCTCCAGTATAATTCCACTCCAATGAGTAATCCTGCACTCACCGTAATGATTAATGATGTCTCTTGGTGGTAAGTGGTAATTATGTTCTCCATATGAAAGCCACGGAATCGGGCTGCGCTAAGCCTGACTTGTCGGAAAACATCAAACAAGCCTGTGATCAGATGTCCACATTGCATACTCCTCTCCTCTGGCGACAGTGAAGTTGCAGGAATGGAACTGCATTTGATAGCCCTGGCGAGTATATAGACCAATATGTGCCAAATGTCTGTACACGGCTCAATTTGAAACTGTCGTACCGGTATTGAAGATATATGGTGGAAAGACTGATGTTGTGCTCCGTCTGCTTCTTGCAACACGCTCAGTTGTCTTTCGGCGTTGTAACCGGGGATCAACCTGAACTGTAACGTTCAATGACATTTCCACTGTCTTGGGAACCATTGCCAAAGTCTGTTGATAGCTGAACGATCCAATATCCTCGATATTTCCACCTGAGTAGGCCCACATTCCAGGTTGCCGATAATCTCACCACGTAAAAATCATCCACATGCGCCCTCATCACATTGGTTGTAGATTGAGAAGCCATAGAATGCCAGAAACAATTTTACTCCTTTGTTACCATTCCTTATTTTCTACACTTCTCCCCACACATATACTTGTGCCACGTGATGGTTTCTTGTAATTTGCATATTATTCTTGAAGATGTATAATGATAATTCTGTGAAATGTTTGTTTTAGAGTTCGATTTACTTGACTTGAATTATCTAATGTATGCATATGAATTTATTTAAAGAATAGAAAATTAGAAATTAAATTTGTAAATGAAATCATTATACACATATAAAATTAACTTACATACACGCACCCACGCACACAATAACACATATATAACGACTATCTTATATAACTATGCATTTTTGACAAGAATGTTTCTCAGACCAGGGTCACCAGTGAACTATAGAACCTTGTGGGTCTATTTAACAACAGTAGTTCATCTGACCCAAGGGTCGAATGGGGTCTATTGTGGACCTGATGAAAACAGTTCCTAATACGCACCAATATATCTAACTGCGCACGTAAAATGTTTATTTTATAATTGACTTAATATTATATTCTGAGGTAGAAAATAAAACACAAATCAGAAAACAATCTGCCCTTTTTCCTTATGTGTTTTTGTATGTATACTGTCACAACTTGACCTTGTGACCAGTTTGTAATTTGCACGACTATACATGTAGCTGTGAAGTGAGCGATTGAGGCTTTATCTGTGTTCTTTGCTGGCGAACCCATCAACCAATTAGAGCCTTTAAGTAGTGCTCCGTTTTCTTTCTTCTTATGTTTTGTGGTTTTGGTTCTTTAGTTTTTCTTTTCATACGGCAGTCATTGTGCTGTGTTGGTTCGCCCTTGTTCCATCGCAAACCATACGAGTCTTGGGTATATGAGCCAGATGCATATGTGCGCTTGCCTTACACCTGATGCTAAACGCAAATATCATATGCATTTTCAGCTATTTGTGAACTGTGAACAGTATTAAATGCTTGTGTATGTCATTATTAATATATCTACCATTGATAATTAGTTATTGTTTCTATAAACTATTCGTTTAGTTTTGATACTAATTTTAATTTTATTGTTACTAGAAAAGGTGTTTTATGGATTAGTATAATATACCAACTTACTTTAACTTATTTACAGAACCCTAATTTAAAATGACAGCTTCAGTATCTAAAAAGAAATATCATTATTCATTGATTACTTAAAATTTGATTTATTTGTTCACCGACAAATGAAACTATTCCTATGTGTCTTATATGAAAAACTTTGAAATACATGAAACCTGTCAAAATGAAAGATCATCTTGAAAGGTTTATTCAGATAAAAATGAAGAATTAGAATATTTCAAAACTCAAAGAAAATTCACATGATCATCCCCAAAAGTTTTATGAAACAGTCTACTGAAATTGAAAATGAAGGAGGATTAATTACGAAAATAAGATTTCGCTTAATATACAAAGAGGGGAAAACCCCACACAATCGCAGAAGAAATTAGAAGTACCTGCAATTAAAGACGTCATTGAGAATGTGATGAAAGACTACTAATGTTTAAAAGTCTTTACATATGCAATTGCAAACGGCGTATTGATCATGAAATGGCCGAAGAAATAGAAAACACAGTAGTTTCGAGCTGCACCAAAAGTTCTCTATACAACTTGAGAATCTGTTTTGGTGTGTTTCTGCTATTCTTATATGTATACAGATATTTCAGTAAATAAAGCAGTCATTGATGAATTTTATTTACAAATATCTGAACCGATGGAAGGGAGGACAATTTTAGATGTTTACAAGAATATTTAAATAACATGACATTCCGCTTGAAAATATAGCAGTAGCCACAGATGGCGCAATTCCTATAGGGTTACTGAGGTTTTACATGCCTCAAAGAAAAGTGCCCTGGTATTCGTACCATTCATTGTGTGTTGCATAGACACCAGTAGCAAAATAATTCAGAGTTACATGAAGCTTTACAGTTTGTATTAAATCATTAATCAAATTAAAGCTCAACCTCTTAAATCAAGATTATTTTGCCAAACTTTAGAGGAAACAATGAGTTATTTAACCAAATTACTTGCACCGAGAGGTTAGATGGTTGTTCAGAGGTGTTGTAAATGAATCGTCAATTTATTTGACCTACCGATTGCATTGAACGAAATAAACTGTTCTAAGTAACGAACCCAAAACAATAAGAACCATATTTTTGTTTAGCAGACTTATTTTGGAAAATTTAATGACGTTCAAACAAAACTGCAAGAAAAGCTGTAACACCATCCGCTCGGACCATACCAGCAGGGCCTAAGTAAAATTTCCAAATTTATCAGATCTTCATTGCTACGTATGAGATTATATTTTCAAATCTGCAACAATTAAAAATAAAAGAAGACTTGAAATACATACAAACACTTCTTCAAAAATTAAGCGACGATTTTAAACTGCGCTTATTGATTTGGAAAACATCGACATCCCTGATTATTGCGCCATTTTCGGCGCAAATTGATGTCGACATCAACACAAGATGAGCTTACAAAGAACTATTGTCCAATCTGAAGCAAAACGCTTATTAAAAATCAATACATAAATTTTGAGACTAATATAAATATAAAGCAAAAATATGTGAAACTTACGAAATGGTTCAGCCATTTATGCTGGTTTTCCAGGTTCGTATGGTTGAAGCCGGTTTCAGCTTCAATGTTAATTCAATTTTAACTAAAAACAGAAATAAATGGAGCTTCGAGGATTTATTGCTAAAATTGACTTACCCTGAACCCACATAGCGAACTTTGCCATGAAAACACCAGGCACACTCATTCATTAAGATGTAAAATCTGTAGCTACTTTACTTACTGTTTCTGATTTATTAAATATTTAGACTAATATAGCTTTATTTTAATTACCTAAAATTACCTTTGTGGGGTCTATGGAGATTTCGAAAATTATATAGGGGCGATGATCAAAAGTTTGGCGACCCCTGCTTTAGACAAAACTATCTGGGATCAAACATCATTGGAAAGTATCAAGCTACTGGCAGCGAGACTAGATCAAAGATGAATTAAAAACAGTGGGTTGGCGAGCTTTGTGTTCAGAACAGGGACACAGCCCTCTACTGAATTATATATCTTCTTTTCTGAATAGCAGGGCTTAATGTTAGATTTTTCTTGGTTCATTGCACTGCATTGAATCACTGATTGAATCGATGCAGACAAAACGGATCAATGACTACTTAATATCAACAGTCTTGCTTGAGCAGTCTAGAGGAACGTGAATCATCCCCAAAAGGACTCCTAGAGCCTTAGAGACAATTTTTGATTTTTTTTTCCCCCGAGATCTTTCTGTTTGAAAAGGTATCAAATTTTTAAACATGTCTCATGTTTTTGTCTGGTTTATGTATTAAATGTGTTTAATGATGATATGTTCAACGCTGACACTGCTTTTATCTAAAATTGTTAAATATGTGTGTAACTATGTGGGACTATGTGGGAATAATATGATTGTTTATTAACATCGCCCTGAGAAGCAACAACGAGGGCTGTTGGAGACGGACCTCTTAATTCTAATTCTCGGTCAAGTGAATAGGACGATTCCTGAACTGGCACTTCCTTCTCCTGACTTCCCCACTACGACAACTGGAGGAATTTCAGCCTCGGCAGGTTTAACATCCATCAGCCCTGGTACATGGTGGCTCTTTAGTTGCACCAGGACTCGAACATATTTCGAGGAGTCAACCCCCCGCTCCGCTCATGGTGCACTACGGGTTCTAGGACTTGAACAAACGGGGGAAAAGCGAGTCCGCCCCCATGACCACTAGGCTACTCCGGTCGTGAGTAACTAGGAATCTTAATTAAAAACATAAATCGAAACCAGAAATTTAATGTGTTCTTTTCAAACACATGACATTGAGATAGTAATTTCTGCGTCAGTGTCGTAATTTTTAAAGCCTGTCGGTCGATGATTCATTTCCTGCATTTTGATTGATTGATTGGTTTTATAGGATATAGAGTATCAAAGGCTATTATTCCCTTTAAGATATTCTTTTAAATCAATAGGTATCAAAATATTTCATTTTCTGAAAGAATGTTTTGAACATTTGTTTATTAGCTTCTGCATTTTCCAAACACTCTCTTTGAAAGCAATATTGCGCTGTGAATTTATCTTGAGTGTATTGCATAAGTGATTTCTATGGAATTCCAAAATTCTACCACAATTCCAAAAATTATGTTCCAAATCACTGATACAGTTAAAGATACTACACTTTGCAATTTTTGCATGTTAAATTCAAATGAAATAAAGTCACATAATATAAACACTTAGAAAATGAGTTTAGATGTTACCCTCGCTTTTGATTACTTTTCAGACTTATGATATTCTCGTAGTACATTGCTTAGAAGTAGTGAAACATTAATTAAATATTCTTATGTGGTGAGTTTTTATTTTTAGTTACTCTTTATTTCTACAAGTACGACCTTATTCTGTTTTTATCGATTGTACGACATTGAAATAAATTGTTCCCCTTCGGCCCGAGATAGCGGAAGCTTAATAACCATCGTCACGAGCTCGCGACCAGTTTTGTTTCCATCGAGTCATGAATTCGAGTCCTGATATCCCTAAAAACCCTGAAGCGGGGCTGATTGACATTAAATATGTCGAGGCTCCAATTCTTCCAGTGCTGTGGTACGGAAGTTTGGAGAGGGAAGTGCCAGCTCAGGTGTTGCCCTTTTCACTTGAGCGATGCTCAAAATTATGAGGCCCGTCACCAATAGTCCTCATGTTGCTTATCAATGCAACGTTAATAAGCAATCAATAAAGTTTCCTTTTTGCCACTTTTATTTGATTTAGCGAGTTTTTACTGGGATGATTTTCCGAAGAAAATTTGCTAGCTTTCATAGATAAATCTCTTGATGAGGTAAGCTTCAGAATTTCTGTTGGTCACCAACACAAGAAAATTGTCAACAGTTAACAATATCAAATCCAGTGTAACTTAACAGTGTTTGTTTTTTAAATTCCTACTATTAGCTCATACTTTCCCTATATATATATATATATATCTTTTTCAAATTTTCAATCGTTAATAAAATACTTTTAATTCATCCACTCAAGTTCAAATACATTTTTTTAAACTTGTAGTGGATGACACTTGATGTTAACATAGTTTTTTCAAATATTAATTAAATTTAATTGGTAAAAATACAGCTTAGCCCAACCGCTTGGCGCGATTTCAAAAATTGCCAAACTTGCAAATTTTTTTGGCTGAACGTTAAGACCGCGAAGTGGACCAGGATAGCCATATTCGGCAAAATACCTCCAAATAATTCCTGTCGCCAAGGGTGGTTGGGCTAAACTGCACTCCAACCATTTAATTTAACGGATGAATTAAGAAACAAGCCAATGCTTCTATTACGTCATTTGTCTTGCAATGGCAAATTTGGTAGAATCTTCATACCTTCGGATCGAATCTCTTCGAAGCATAAATTTTTTTATTTGATTTTCAAATAATTAAACTTAGTTTTATATGGGAGAAATTTTTTTTCTTATAGAAGATATTTAGCAGGATATAAATTTAGGACTAAATACCGTCAGTGACGAAGCATGTAGATCATTGGTAAAAAAAACTTCTTTTGCCACATAATATTGTGATTCTGTCATATGTATATACATATTTAAATTATTTGTAATTATTTAATGAAAAGTAACTAAAATAAAAATTTTCTTGTTGACTTAAGTAGGAATTGACTTTAAATTTTTTTTGTTTACTAACACATCGATCAATAACTCCCGAGTCTAAAATTGAAAACAACATTTTTTTTTGCAAATTTTTTTTTTATTCATCAACATAACACCTTTTGTTAATCACCTTTTAGGGTGATACAATCGTTCCAACGCTTTTCCAAATCTTTTTTTTTTTTCGCAAGAAATCTTTTTTGTTGCGAGTAAATAGCGATAAACAGCTTTCTGAATCATCGACTCGTTGCTGTTTTTGTTCCATCGAAAGCAATCGCGGCACCCACTTGGAAAAAACCTTTTTCACTTCACTTCAAAAAACCTTTTTCCTGGTCCGATCGACTTAAAATTTTGACACGTTTCAAGCAAAGGTTAATACTCTAGAAAGACCTGGTTACTGGTTTACTACGAGCGCCATCTCTGGGTTAGTCTCGGGAGTTATTGATCGATGTGTTATTTGTTTCGTTTATAATTCGTGTTTATTTAGTCCTTAATTTAAAATAAACTATATATTAACTAAAGAATCACATTCAAATTGAAAACTGAAAATTTACTATACGACAAATATCTCAGTCCTGTGCTTGGAAAACTCACTCACTTTACTCACAACACGTCATTCCTTCATATATGTATCTCCTCAATTATATTCATAACTCTTTCGCCAATTCTAATCTAATCTTCATAAATTTCGTTCATTGGAAAAAGTCTTCTATACAAACGTAACAAAAAGCCCCAAACTGGTAGTTGAAAATAATGGAATAGGGCCTATATGCTATAACTGGACTATCGCTGGCGTTCTATAAAAGAATTTCGTTCTATCGTAGAATTTTCATAATGTCCAAATAAAAAAAATAAATGTAGCTTATTTTTGCTATTTAGTACCTATTATAATAAATTTCATAAGTAACGGCCAAATCAATTTTAAACAAAGCTAGCATCTAGATAAATCATTATAAAAATGAATTACGACACAGTTATATTGACTTATTCTGTAAGTCAATATTCACAATATTTCTTATCCCTCCCTCCAGTTTCACTGTTTAAAAATCTTTCATCCAGGCAGTGGATAGTATTTTACAACGTTTTTCTGAATTTCACTTGGTGTGTGTGTGTGTCATCAAATTTTCGATCGTTAATTTAACCAACTTCCCATCAAGCTAAAGCTTTGAAATTTTGGGAATCGTTCGTACTCGTCTAACAATGCAATATTTAGACGTTTGCGACAAGTTTTAACTCATATATATTTTTTTAAATAATGCAGTTTAGCCCAATCACTTGGTGCAATTTGAATAATTGCCAAACTTGGCGATTTTTTTTTTTGGCTGAATGTTAAGTCCGCTTTGCGGACCAATTTAGCAACATTTGGCAAAATACCGCCAAATAATTCCTGTCTCCAAGAGTGGTTTGACTAAACTGTATTCCAACCATTTAATTTACCGGATTAATTAATTTTAGTTAGTTTTAACGTTGTTATGTATTTCACTTGGTGTGTGTCTGTATGTATGTGTATCAGTGTGTCATCAAATTGTCTATTGTTAATTTAACCAACTTCCCAACAAGCTAGAGCTCTGAAATTTTGGGAACCGTTCTTATTTGCCTAACAGTGCAATATTTAGATATTTGCGACCAGTTTTAACTAATATTTCAATAGTTTTTGTAATAAACTTTGCCACTATATAAAAACGTTGTTTTTAAAAACGTTGGTTTTTATTTCGAATTATTAATATTCCAATAACATATTAGGTTAATTGAAATCTGTACAAAAAATATATCATTGATACTTTTCAAAACATATTGTGTTGTTAAATCTTTTCAACGTTTTAATATAATTTTCCACACTTTTCGATTCGAACTATTTTAAATGATTAAAATATTAATTAAATTTATAAATTAATGAACGTTGAATTCGAATTAGATCTGTAGCATGAGCAAAGAGGTATCTCAGTAAATCTTGTTTAAAATCGTCATTAAAAGAATTACAACTTATTAAAAATTTAAATGCTCTAGATCTTGCAGTGTTGTTGTTGGCAAAACTGAAACTTGCCAAAATATATTGAAAAAGATTAAAGGATATTTGTGACTAGAAAATTAAAACTCTATCAGAACATATCAAAATAATACATATTTTCTTATTCCTGACTTATTCTCTAGTAATGAACATTTCAAATCACCTGAAGCATTTGTGTTACCTCTGAAGGAGAATTCAAACGCAAGGTCATCTATATATATATAATTGAGCTTATATTTGGATCTCCTCCTCATTTATGGATGCTATTTTATAGTTATGCAATTGATTATTAGCTACAGTTGAAAATAAATCATAAAAATATCTGCGAAAGGTAAGAAACTTCAGAAAGTAATTGTTTTTAATTATTTGTTCACTAGCTCCTTCTTATTAATAATCTATTCTCTCGGATTGGAATCGGTTTTAAAATGCAGTTGGTCCTCATTCATTCGTGATTTGGTAACTCGTGATTGTACAATGGCCAGTGGCGTATCTAGGGGGAGGGCCAAAAGGACAGATACACAGAAGATTTTTTTTTCTCGAAATTGAGATATTTCAGAATAATTATTTTATTATACTACTATGGATGTCTTAAAATTTAAACAAATAATTTTTTTTCCATTACAAAGAGAAAAAAGGATTTCAACTAAGCCAGTTCCTGAGAAAAGAAATAGAAAAATCTTTGCTGTCTCTAAAAGAGTACCACTGGGTCAGAGTTTGTAGGTGAAGAGAGGGTAGAAGGTGGGATGCATTGCCATAGAAAATGCATCCCCCCCCTAAAAATTTAATTTTTTTTTTCTCATGGTATCATAATTATTTTTCTTAAATATCTCTACTTTTAAATTACTACTATTAGCTCACACTCTCCCCATATATATCTCGTTCAAATTTTCAATCGTTAATAAAATATTTTTTATTCATCCACTCAAGTTCACATACATTTTTTAAACTTATAGTGGATGACACTTGATGTTAATACAGTTTTTTCAAGTATTAATTCATTTAATGAATGAATTAATATTTGAAAATGCAGTTTAGCCCAACGACTTGGAGAGATTTCAAAAATTGCCAAACTTTTTTTTTTTTTGGCTGAACGTTAAGTCCACGAAGCGGACGACCAGGATAGCCACATTTGGAAAAATACAAACTACAAAACCAATAAAACTACTAAATTGCTTCTTTCATGGTAATGAAGATTTGCAACACCGATCACCGAGTGATATATATATATATATATATATATATATATATATATATATCACTTTATTTTAAATATCGTGAGATAAATATGCCGCGAAATTCCGATTGCAATAGCAAATTTATTCTCTGAAGAAGAGAAAAGAAGTCAAGAAAAAAAAAATTACTCAAATGCTTGCTCGTCTAAAAGCGAGAAAAAAAAAGAAGCGCACGTTTAGTGTAGGAATCTTTTACGAAACTAGAACCCCCTAATCCCTTGACCGTAAAATGCAGACGGCAATTTTTGACACGAAAGAGAGAAGAAAAAGGTTGTCTATGAAACACATCCTTTGAAAGCTTAGGAAAAAGGAGGTCCGACCATTTTAGCTCTTTTTATTTATATATTTTTTTTTATTTTAATGTTTGGATTACATATGAATAACCATTTTTCTTTCGGAAAGTTAAATGTTTTTGATTTTTGTAAGACATTACTTGCAAGATCTCGGGGTCAATGAGATAAACTGTGCGCTCAAGCATTTTTAATTTGTCCAATTTGATGATTCATACAGATTTTTTCTTGTATAAGTGATTCCCAAAATAATTGAAAATAATGCCAAAAATTGTAAATGTCTCGCAGATGAACTTCAGATCGATGTTGGAATTGATATATTATCTCTCAATTTATATTAAAACTGTGATTCGTAACTTCGCTACCTTGGATCCTAAATACCACTAGTTGATGAGGTCTGACTGAAGTACAATTTGATATTAACGTGTTCTACTATTGAGTTTCAATGCATTAATATATTTATAAAAATTCTTAATTGCTAATATTGTCTCGCATTACATTTAGACCATACTAAATGCATCTGAATTTATGTAAATTTTGAATGAAAATATAAAATAACATATTTTTTAAGCAATTTGTTATTTGTTCATTCTCATATATCATATGTATATATATAGATCGAAATATTAAAGATACCATAGAAAATAACAATATTTAAATTATCAACAAAATATATGTCTTCTTCTAGGACATATAGAAAAAAAAATATAGAAAGATATCCGTTTCCGAAATATTTAAATTATTTTTAAAAATTGTATTATGTTAAAAAAATCACATATCATGTTTTGTATTCTGTGTTGTTTTTTTTTAAATATTTCCCGAATATTTTGTGTGCTTATCTCTATGGCAGTTGCTCTTAAACTTTTTAGTTTTTCGACCCCATTCCAACATTTAAAAATTTCAAACGATTTTCTCCCTTCCAGTCATAAGCATGTATTAAAAAGAAAAAAATATTTTGTTTAATTTCTAATTCAATCAAAAAATTAATAAATAACTAAGTTTAAATTCTTATTTTTTTTATTAAAAACTGCTGTTAAATTTTAAAATGAAATATTCATACTTTTTATTATCCGTATTTAATAAAAGACTTTGTCTTGAAATATGAATAAAATGACTTTTTTTGTAATTGTTCTTGAAGTAAGTGCCAATCTCAGCCGAATAAAACAGTAAAATATTATTATATTATTCTTGCGAAGTTCACATTTGTGACGAAACGGAAACATTGACTGCACAAGAAAAGCGTATTCACTCCGGTCGCAACGGGGAGAAGACTTATTCGCCTGTGTGTCGCAAGACGTTTCGTATTATACATTAGCGGTCATATTTTGATCCCAAAATATGCTGAAAATTGCAATGCGGCACCGCTATAATAATGCACATAATGGAGTTTTATTCAATATGTAAATATTGTTTCAGCTCAACTTAGCCGGTATTGTGATTTAATAATTGCGCTAAGCACAGAATGTTATAAATACAGGGTGTTTCGACAGTTTTCCACCACACAATGCACAGACGGAGAGCAAGCGGTGAACCGCTAGAACCGTTATTGTCACACAAAATAACGAAATACCAAACGGATAGAGGAGGTACTAAATTTTATTAACAGTACGTGTAACAAAGTTACAGAAACGTTTCAAGAAATCGACCGCCAGTGGTAATATAGACGTTACACCTGCGATGTAACAAGCGGGGCACTTTTTCAAACACATCCAGTATTTCTCAGGCAGCAACAGAAATTCTGGCAACTAAGTCCTCGTCGGAGTCGATAGGACTTTCGTAGTCGAGATTTTTTAAATGGCTTCACAGGAAAAAATTCCAGATAGGAGAGATCGAGTTAGCGTGCCGGCCGAGGTGTGGGCTCACCCCGACCAATCCATCGCCCTAAGAATTTAATATCCAAAGCGCTCCACACGACCAAGCTGAAATGGGATGGTGCTCTGTTGTGCTGGATCCTCATACGTTCTTGTATGCTGCCTGCGACAGGTTGAAGTAACTTTGGAAATGCCTCTTGTAAAAATGGGAGGTGTGCTCTGCCGTTTAGTAGGAATGGCATAAGGTATGGGCCGATCAATTGGTCACCCACAATTCTGGCCCAAACATTTTTGCTGTAATTGCATGAGGGACGTGTGTTGTACTAATTGTTAGATGCTCACGCATGGAAGTAGAGCGTATTCGAAATGCCTTCATGAGTAAAAGTGCATTCATCCATGAATAACGAATGTGCACTAAAATCAGGTTGTGCTGATAACTGTTGTAAAAAAACAACGTGCTAACTAGACACGGAGCGCATGAACTGCAGGTATCGAGGCTTGCATTAGAAGAACCAGACAGTCTCAAGTGAAGCATGAAATCTTCAAAAACGCTGATTTTCGTGCTTTTTTTAGAACTGTTAGCTTAAGTCTCAGAAAAACTCTCAAGAGTATGTTGTTTTCACAGAGGCACCACAAGACATATTATGACATGTTAAATTTAGAATTCCTCTTTGATTCCCAAGTCTCTCATATCTATCTGTTCGTCTAACATTTATTTTTTGAAGCAATGTTTAAATCATAATTTTCTGAAAAAAAAATCAAAGATAATTAATTGATTGCTGCTAATGTTTCTTTAAATTCGTGTATCTACTTTAAACTTTCGCGATCCATTTGGGGTCGCCTCGCACGGTTTCAGAAGCTCTGCTCTGTGGTCTTCTTTCTCTACGAACTGTTGTTTAGGGGTCTCCAAGCTGCGATGACTTCTTTTTTTCCTGACTTTTTATGTCCAGCTCTTTAATATTTTCGAACGAATTCTACTTTGGCTATTGAACGTAATTTTTTTTATCTAAGTTTTTAAGGGGATCAGGAGCCTTAAACTTCAAAATTTTAGTTTTTTTGAGAAAAAAATAAATGTTAAACCCTATCTTTTCCGAGCATTTTAGTGCCAAAAGCTTAAAGATGTTACCAAAATTTCTACAATTATCTATAGAAACCAAAACGTTTTAATTTTTTTTTGTTATTTTTCAATTTTAAATTCATTCCCCCCCTCCCCCCCAAAAAATAATTAGCTAGTGCTCAGGTTTCTCAGAAACTATTTATCATATCAGTTTGAAATTTCATACACAAAATTGAAACAAGTTTCTTTATGTTTTATGTATTAATTTTTCATAACAATTAATAACCGAAAAATTTTATAGGACTTTTAGTTGGATTTTTTCTTAAAATTTCATAATTTTCTTAGTAATTATATTTAAAAAAGTTTTCACTATTTTTTTTTAAAGTATGTATAAATTCAAAACTTAACACATTTTTCTACTTGATAACATTACTTTTGTACAATTTGATCAATGATATACTTTAGAATCCTGTTAAAATACTGATTTTCGCAATTTTAAATTGTGTTCAATATATATTTCTATATAACTTTTAAAGAATTTTTAAAAATTTTATAAAAATATAAGAAACAATGTAAATATATGTGAATATTATATGGTAAAAGTATGTAACTTCTTTGTTTCATTGGTAAGTTATATAGATTTGAATTATCGTGTTTTTTTGCATACACGAGCGAATAATTGTGTTTAGAGTTTAGAGTTAAAACCTTTTTAGATGGTTGGATCAATAGACATCTTAAGAAAATTAATGCACAATTTAAAATAGGTCTTCAGGAATTTTCACTAAATTTCTTAAATTCTTTTCTGCTTATTGACTTCTTCCACAAAATTTTATATTTTCATTCCCCTCTCTTATAATTGACTGAAACTTTTTATATAAATTTTTAGTTGTTCCATTCAAAAGTTTTTGATATTTCCTTCCTCACAAATAATTGATTGTTCTTTTGTATTTAAATATGTTTTTAAACATATTTAAATACAAAATTAAATATTAAAACACTTTTCGAATGCATATTGATTCCTTATATCCGAATTTTTCAGATTGATTTTATGTCCCATAAATTGATCGAAACTTATAAAATTACAGTAGTGCCTACCAATAAAGCACACCCACCGAACCAGGCCTTTTGTTCTATAAATAGAGGTCTACCTTAATAAGAGGTAATTACATATACTATTCAAAGGGACCCAGACCAACATAATCGTTCCAAAAATAGAGGTGTCCCTTATTCGGAGATGTACTACTGTACACTTCTAAATAAGATAATAGAGGTGTACAATTTAGTTTTTGTCTTTTTGTTTTGGATTCAAGGCCTTTTATGTAAACCTATTCCTATCCTTTTTTTTCTTTGACAAGATTTATTTTTTCAAGCTCCTATTTGAAGTATTTTCTTGTGAACTTAAGTTCATTAGTATTTGATTTCAGGTGTTTGTGAGCATTATTCAAGTGAATTTTTTATTTCTCCTTCTAGAATTCCTTAGATAGAGAGAGATTGTATTGATATGGTAGAATACGGAATTTGTGCCTCTCCTTTGTTTTATTTTAAATAAGTGTTATTTGCAGCTATTTTGGCTGAAATAAAAAAAAAATCTTAGTTAAATAAAAGAAGTATTGAAATCATAACTATTATAATACTTTTTGAAATATAAAATATTTTTAAGAAAATTTATCTGAATTCCTTTAGAATTCTATTTTACTAGTTTTAAAGACGAACAGATATAATTTAAGCTAAGAAAATACCTTAACAACATTACAACATGTAATTTTGATATCTCGCAAAAACTGTAAAGCCGAGCTTCTAAAAACTGATCTTTTAAAAGTAGTGCTTTAGGAAACACCCTTTTTTTTTTTAGGAGAAAGGATCACACTGAAAGTAACATGAAATGTTCGAATTTTTATATTCTTGAAACACCGATTAATTAAATGGAGCCAATAGAGTAGTACTTAATTAGAATGTTCCATAGATATAATTACCATTGGTATATGATTTACAGAAATCTTTGCGATCATGAAATTGTGATGCATAAATTGCTTACTTTGTACACTTCAACATAAGCCCAAAAATATTATCTTACTAGACATTTTAAAAGGCTATTGTTTTATGTGGAGCACTTTTAGCGTACTAGATCACTTTTCAAATTTTTATTGTTTGCTTACATTTAGCTTAAATATATATTCCTTTAATAATTTATCGTTCGTTTTAATTTTAATTACATGTAGCTGATATAATATTCAATTTAATAATTTATCGTTTGCTTTAATTTTATGTAGTTGATATAATATTCAATTTTGTAATTTTATCGTTTGCTTTAATTTTAATATCGGAAAAGTTAACTATTGTCAATTTCTTGATATTTCATTATTTACTTTAATTCTTATATTTAATTGAGTAATTTAATAATAATAATAATAAAGCGCACATTGGGTGGCTGAATCTGTTCTTTGCAAAACTTTACATAGAACTCTTTATATAATATTATTTAGTTTGGTTCTTTAGTTATTCTTATTTAGAAGAAATTTAAAAAATTCCAAATAAAAGTTGATTAAGTGATGTATTTTTATTAAATCCGTCATCGTAAGAAGTAATCGAAGAACATTTGTAATGATTTTTATATCATTTTTATGTATTATTATAAGTATGGAAACTTCGTTACTAATGTGTTTTCAATTTAATTAGAAAATTTATTTTAACAGTTTTGAATGAGTAGGTAGTTGACAAAGTATTCCATAGAGTACAACAGTAATTTCATATTTTTCTCTTGTGTTCTAATATATTTCTTTCCAAATCTTGATATATATGTGTGTGTGTGTGTGTGTTAGTATTTTACAAGTACTATAGGAAAAACAAAAAAAGAAATAAAAAAAATCAATGTTTTTCAATCATAAATAAGTTTATTTACAAAAAAAGATAAAAATATAATTTTTTTTGCAATGCAAACGTCAAGCACTAATACAGAATAAAACTATAGCTATACACATATTCCGTATCACACTAAACAAATATGTAAACACAAAAAAATGTACTTTTTTAAATAACACAATAATCTACTAAATTTACAAATCACCGGTTATAACTGCATTTACATAAATCTGAATTCATTAATCATAATATGCAATACAAATTTTAATTATCGCGTATCTAACTTTATATAATAATTTATTTTTTTAGCGAAAGAAAATAAGTTCAAAAAAAAAAAAAAAATTACCCGTTTGGCAACTTTTTTTTTTTTTGGTGCCAAATGTTGAATTTCTGGTTAAATATGATAAGTTTTTCCAAGAAACGCTTTTTAAGTGTGTAGTAAATGCTTGTTAAGAATCAAAATTAGTAAATGGAATAATCACCTGATCGAGGTTCAAAATTATGAGGTCCGCCCCCAATAGTCCTCGTGTTGCTACTTGTGCGACGTTACTTTAACCACGCCAAACATGTAAATGAAAAGAAAAAAATCGCCAAGTACAAATCGGCAATTCATTTTCCTTGTGCTTTTATGGTTATAGAACTCTCTAACTACATTTAATAATACTAACTTTATGTGAAAATATACATATAAGTTTAAGTAATAAAGTGTAATATATATGCATGCTTATTAGTTAAAGTCAGCAAAAAGTTTTAAAAAGATGAGGAAATAAAAATAATAATTATTTATTTGGTATTTTCATTGTACTAAAATATTGTATATTTTGTTTAGATTTCTTTTAAAAAATATATTTCATTCAGATTTTCACACACATCAATTTACAAATAATTACAATAAAAAGAATTAACATATATGATATATATTCACGACATAACAAAAGAAATATAAACAAAAATTTTAATTAAAAACACTTCAAAATCAGAAGCAAAAAAAAAAAAAAAAAAAAGATAAGAAAAATGTGTATAAATAATTATTTCCATCAAACATGAAATATAAATGAAAATAAGTTAATACAACCTATGATATATAACACAAAATAAACTACTACTTAAATATGATCTTTATATAAATAATAATGGTAATAAAAATACAGATGAAATAATAAATAAATAAAATAGAATATAATAAAAAATAAGAGAGGAACCCAAATTTTAACGCACACAAAACAATGCAATGATTTCTTCACTTCTGGATGTTGTTTTTGTAAAGATCTCTCATTCGGTAATATTTAAAACCTTCATTGATTGATTTTCATACATTAATTTAGCATACTGCCAGCATTTTAAGAACATCCTAAATTATCAAATAATTTTGGATGGAAAACCTAGGTGCCTCTCAGTTACCGCACACCACAAAAAAATTAGAATCCAGGTCTGGTCGCATACCTCGCCCCAAGAATTTTGAGATTAAATTTTTGTTTCATAATTTTACTTTGTTCCATACATTATAAGAGTAATTAATAATTTTTATATGAATTATATTTTACGTTTCCATTAACTTTTAGCTCTATTTTTTTATAATATTAGATATTAAATGTAATAATACAAGTGTAATAAATAAAAATAGAACATTCCATTATGTACTTTCAAAACTTTATTAAAAATAACCAATTGTTTTTTCGACAGATAAAAATACACCAAGTCGCAGACAATTTTGCTAAAAAAAAATCATTTTATTACATTTAAAAAATTATTTTAAATATTTACG
>BMAW01117385.1:0-43016 GCA_019974015.1 Nephila pilipes | reverse complement strand
TATATATATATATATATATATATATATATATATATATATATATATATTAGAACTTCTCCCAAGATAACTGACTTTTGGCTTACAGTGGAGCAATTTTACTTTTTGTGCCATTCGATACCGGAACCGACATGCTTTGTTTCAAGGACGCAGCGACTGAATAAAGTAATATATGAAGATTAAAATGAGGCCAAAAGATTATTTATACAAACTTTAAATAACTTATTCTGGCTACTATGAAAAAATGTACAAAAATCGTCAACCGCTCCTAAATAGGTCTCGTACATTTTGTATTCATTTCTCTATCTCTTTGGTTCCTCAAAAATCTATTTCTGAAATCCAGCTATTAATGTGTTTACACTGTACATTTTTTGTGTTTTTTTATATCTGATAAACGATTGTATATAGTCCGTCGCTTTCTATAGAATATAATTACAGCATTAGAAGAATGGTAATTCAAATTATGCATTATCGAATTTAAAAATTTATTTCTGAAATACAAAGAATACTCAAAAGATAGTTAACACTTATATGGATCATTTAAATATCTTTTTTTTTTGGTAGTAATTATGTATCAAAATGTTGTTTAAATTTAAGTTTTTACATACGCATAATATTTAACTAACGAATGTCTGTTTTGTGTCTAAAACTCCGGGTCACATAAGTTAGGAAATTTATACATGAATTTACTAAAACTCAAAACGTATTGTAATATTCGAAATTATTTATAGGTAACTTTTACAACCGAAAACCTACTTCATAATGAATTCCCGTTTCAAAATAAATATACTTTGAACTAATACTACTTTTTAACTTACTTATATGTGATTTTAATTTAGAAATTTATTATCATGATTCCACAAATTTAAGAAAAAACTTTTAAAAAATACTACTTTATTATAATTTAAATATTAATACGAAGTTAAAATTAAGAGTTAAAACAACGCGAAAAGAAAAAAAACTGATCATAGCCTTTAATATGGTAGCCATTTGCATTTCCTCATTCCTTCGATATATATCTGACACAGAAAATCAATCAACTTTCAAAAATGAGTCACAAGACCATGTTATAGGGAAATAATTTCTCGACAATGAACAATAATAATCATTCAAATACTTCATTTTAAACAATACGAACAATATTAACATATCTAATGTCAAAATATTTCTCGCTCATAATCGCCTAAATATCAATTAAAAGAAACTAATCACGATAATTACTTATTACACTGCACAACTAAATATCTGAGAACTATTTAAATTTAATGCAAACCAATTTTTCATAGTACAACATAAAAAGCATTAAGAAATTTGTAACTTAAAACAGAAATTAAATGAATTACGATTCACATCTTTAAAGAGTATTGCAAACATTGCTTAGGAAAATAAGAGTTAGACGAACAGATTAATATGAGAAACTTGGGAAGCAAGGGGGAATTTCTAAATTTAACGCGTCATAAAATATCTTGCGGTGCCATCTGTGAAAACAACATACCCCTGAGAGTTTTTCTGAGACTAAAGCAAACAATTCTAAAAAAAGCTCGAAAATCTGCGTTTTCGAAGATTTAATGCTTCACTAGAGACTGTCTGGTTCTTCGTTTTCTCCCTTACCCTTTAACTGAATTTTTTTGTACAGGATGCAAATATTGACTGAGTGTTGAAAGTAAAAATATTTGAGGTATATGTTGAAAAAAAAATTAAATCATCAAAATAGAATTTCTATTTGTCATCGTATTACATACTTAATGAAGCTATGCCGATAAAACTTAATGAAAAGTAAAAAAAAATTCTATACAAAGTTTTGCAAAGGACAGATTTAGCCACCCAAGTTGCGCTTATTATATAATTATTATTAAATTATTCGATTAAATATACGATTAAATAAAATAAACGATTAAATATTGAGAAATGGACAACAGTAAACTTTTCCGATATTAAAATTAAAGCAAACGATAAATTATTACATTGAATATATTTAAGTTAAATGTAATTAAAATTAAAGCAAATGATAAATTATCAAATTGAATATTATATCAGCTACATGTAATTTAAATTTAAGCAAATGATAAATTATCAAAATGAATATTATATAAGCTACATTTAATTAAAATTAAAGCAAACGATAAATTATTAAACTGAATATATTAAAGCTAAATGTAATTCAAATTGAAACAAACGATAAAAAAATGGAAAAGTGATCAGGTACGCCGAAACGCCCCACCTACAATAATAACCCCTTAGGTGGCTAATAACTTTGCAAAAATGAATGAATTAATTACGAGAAAGGAATTAAAAAAGCGATTTCACTTAACTTAAAATCATGTTAACTGTAAAACGCGTCGAAATTATTAAAGGCAACAGAAGTTCTCTCGCACAGATCAGTAAAAATTCCCAATTTAAATGAAAAACTAGCGTATAAAAAGAGAGACATTAAAGTTTTCATGATCAATCAATTTCACACGAAATATCCGAGAGAGAAGTAAAATCCAAGTAATGGAAAAAAGTATTTAAAATAATAATAATAGATGCTTTTATATATATGTTTTGGAAAATAAGTAAATCACACTGAAATGTAACTCAAATTCCCAAATAAAGAGCCCCCTGCAATCTTTTTTTCTTTTTAAAGATTCCCTAAAACATAAAGAATGATCACTTTCCAACTGTTTTTTTTCTTCTTTCTCATAATGACCTTGATAGTGAAAGCAACAGAGTATCTTCTTCAGAAGCGAAATACGAAGAAAATAAGCGGCTGCAAAGAAATTAGGGGCAAGAATATTGTTGTAGTAAGTTGTGAAGTTTGCGAAACATGTTATTTTCAAAGTACTAATATTACTTAAAAGATAATATCTTATTTTGAAATTGCCAGGCGCCTTAAAATTACTAAGCGAGCGAACTCTAAGTACATAACATCAGAAAATCTATCTAGGTTTCGGTCACTTTTCATAAATTCCTTTTCATTCGCATCTTTTTCTTTTACAACGAACAATGCCATTACTTACTTGTGGAATTTAGAGACAGAATTAAAAAAAAAAAAAAAAGCATTTCTGGGAGTTATGCGAAATGCAAGTTCACTTTATTATCATATTTTGAGCAGCTTATATATTGCATACAGAATTCTAACTTCGAGATTAAGTTTATACATCAGTTAAATAGAATTTATTAAACATAAAACAACAAATAAATTTATGGTTATTTTTAAAATAGATAAATTTATTTTTTCTTAATGATGAAAATTTAATACTATGAATCTTTCATTAATGATACTTGCAACAATAATGATATTAAATTATATTAAATTTGGAAAACGCATAAATTATTTTCACATATAAATACAAGAATTATGAAAGTGAAACTCCATTATTCAAAATAAGTATGTTGATTTATATTAATTAGGTTATTTTTTTTCTGGAACGGAGAATTATTTTTTTTTGAAACTTTTAATGGTTTCTTTCTCCCTGCGGTAAAAATAATTCTAACCTCCGTTATTTTTATCAGTGTCGTTCAGATATCGCCGACGTCCAAACGATTCCAATTACATTTCATTCGCAGTTATGAAATCCGAAACAAATGGCGAAAAGATAATTACCTGATGAAAGATTTTTGGTGTGCAAAAATGGAAATAAAAGGTGATTCATGTCGAGAATCGTCGCCTTGTTTTCACTTTGGGTTCTGGCGTCATCTTCTCTTTCTGATTACTTGACAACTTCCGCTTCCGCATAAAATCTGAATGAGGAAAAAAGGAATGATAAATTAGTCATCGGTCTTGCTCTCGTAAAAAAACACTTCAACCTTAATTACCCCAGATGTTCTCGGATTGTTTTAATAAGAACAAAAGGAAACTCGTATATCACACATCAGTTGAGCACACAACACGATGTAAAACAGTGCATGTCATACAATGATACAAAAGCAGGTGGATAAAAATGTCGAGGTAGAGGTTTACTGTGTTGTGCACTCTGTGAATGGGTTAAAATAGCACACTCACGAACATTGATTGAAGTTAGTGTTATTTATATATATATATCCTAAACAAACTGACACAATACACACACGACATAAACTAAACCATTAAAATTAATTATTTTAAACAGTAAATATCAAAGTCGCAAAGAAATATTCAATAACGTCAGCATTAAACGTAATAAAACTTTCCAAATATATTATTTTCTACAGATAACACAGATTTCTTCAGCACGAATACATTTCATCACAACTTGTAACGTTCAAAAAATACGAAACAATTTTAAACTAAACATTGAGTCTTAATTTCAACCTACATTTCACCAAACAACCTAACAACTTCCTGCCGTAAAAAGTTCCCAACGAAAGTAAAAATGAAACCTTCTCTCTCGTCTTTCCTGAAGCACATCGAAAACAAATCCAAAAGAAGACAGGGACCCCAAGAGTGTTTAAAAGAAGCCCCAAAGTCGTTACTGTGTTCTCAAGCAAATCTCTCATCCATAATTCAACGGTCAAGCCCCAGTTGAGACTGGGCCCCCCGCCTGGGACCGAGTCTCATTTGTGGACTTCTTCATCCATCATAGTTCGTTGCGCTCTGCCAATCAACCAACCAAATGGGCTCCCCCCTCGCAACCAACTGTAATAATTTTTAAACTCTCCGTGAAGTCGCTCAAAGCAACAGCACGTGAAGTACCCCAGTGCCATTTTTGGATGTTACGTTTGAGGAGGGATTTGGGAAAGAATGGTTAGAAAGGAACATTAGTTTCTTGTTTATGTGTTAAGACAAGGAGGGGGATATCAATTTTGTATAGAATAGAAAGATTTATACGGGTATTAACGTCACACTAACTTTAGTTCTTTTTTATTTCATTACATATATGGGGAACACGGCACCTACTAATATTTTCAGTTATAGTCTCCTGAAAAAAAATTAAAACGCACTGTAGAAAATTCTTCTATTTTTAAACAAATTTTTGTTAATTTTTAAAGTACAAAAGGAATATTTCCTAATTCTTAGGGGCAGTAAAATATTACAAGTCATAGGCTTGTATTTAGAATGTTGTCTAGAGGTACAGGGATCACTTCTATTTCACCTATTTCATTCCAATGCACATGGACAGCGGGGGGGGGGGGGCCCGGGGCTGGTGCCCTCCCACTTCTTGTCATAATTTCAGATAATATAACTGAACAGGAAACCCAAACCAAAATTAAAAGCATTTATTTTGTTAGTTTACATCAAAGTTGTTTGTTGTGTCCAAGCACAGAGGATCGTACGGTACGTTTTTTAATTCTCAATTTGAATTTGATTCTCTAGTCAATATTTAGTAAATATTAATAATAAACAAAATAAATACACAAACACAGTTAAGTGCTATGAACTTTTTAAAGGGGTGAAAAACTGATGTGCCCTGCCCCTGTCGATTTTAACTGGATCCGCACTGCATATGGATATTTAAAATTGATTAATTTTTGACGTGTAATACTGATTTGAGATAAAAATGTTTCATATTACTATGAAAGTAATTAAAAAAGGATGAATATTTTAAATAAATAAAATTGGCATTTTTTTCATCCAGCCTACTTTAACTTTAAAAATGAACATGGTCTTATTAGATTATAAAACCCAATAAAGATTCAAGAATGAGGGGGGGGGGGGTTCCACGTCATATTTATGATGAACCACGAGCAACTATATTTATGAATCACGATTCAATATATTTATGACGAAATAAAGAATATTTTAAAATCTTCTTGAAAAAGCTATTTTAAACGAAACAAATGTTATTTTTTTTTTATAGATTATCCATTTAATTTCATTACTAACTTCGATAAAATACGATTTAAATATAGAAAATCAGATATTTTTATTTATATTTTATAGCAATTTTTACTACTCATTTAAAACTATAAAAATATTTTCATTTGGCATATTATTGAAATCAATTACTTTTATTAAGGTGAGGTATGTGATATTATCATACGTTATTTCATAGTAGAAGAATATAATTAATTCTATTTCGAAGTAAACAGATATAAAATGAATTAATGGCAGAAAAAAGGGCGCTTACACAGGCAATAATCTGACTCTTAGGCACTGACAATAAATAAGACTTTAGAAAGCGAATCATAATTAATATATTATCATTTTCTTCTATCATTGGATAAAAGTATTTGTTTTCACACACACACAAAAAAAAAGAATTATTTCACGAATTCGAGTTGCAATTTGCTTATATAAGTGAAAATAGAACTCCATAAAACTTTCAGTTCAAAAAATTACCCAATATTTTTTTTTTTTTTTTAAAAATCAATAACATTATTAAAATATCTCATAAAAAGTCTTGAAAAATCCTCCCTTAAAAATATACAATCGTTTTTTTTTCCTAGAACATTGCAATTCCTTTAAGGGGCACTCCACATGAGATAGTGCAACAACCTTTTTTTTAAACACACCATTTTGCTTTCGCGACCGACAATATCCTATTAAGAATCATATCACTTATACCAAACTGATAAGGGCATTGTTTTTATGAAACACTTAGGCAATATCAAGTCAATGACAAAACCACAACCTCACAGAACTTATCTGAGGAGCTTTTTGGATTACGTGACATCACAGAGTCACTCGTTCTTTAGAACAAAGCCGAAAAAAATAATGAGCTCAAGAAATAGCGTGTTCCAAACTTTCTCGTTCAAGATGGAGTCAAGTCTTCCCCATCCTCTCCTTCAGGTTGTTGCTCCAGAGGATCCTCGCATGGTTAGAGTTTGTTCCATTAGGCCATTGCGGCCATTCCTCTTTGGTGCGAATCGGCGGGAAAAAAGGTTTATGGTCGCTGTGAGAAACGCTCGGGCATAGGAAGTTCGGACTGGTTGTGGTTTTTTTTTTTGATGATGTTTCCAGATAACACGGGGTTGAAAGTTTTCATTCGTAAACTGGAAGAAATGTTTTGAAAACAAGGACAAATCGGAATTTAATTCCATTTTTGTTTAAATTTAGAATTAGAAATTCAATTTTGAAATGGATTGTTCCAATAGACGAGAAATTTCCTTCAAAATAAAAAATTTTTTTTTTAAAAAAAAATCTGTTTTGCATTTATTCCGAAAACAGGTACTGGTTTATTTTCTATCCAGAAATCGCATTGAATTCGAAGAAAATATTCATTGTTTAGTTTGAAAATAATTCCGTGAATGACTATTTCCAACTATCGCCAAGTTTTTCTTTTTGAAAATAAAGAAGAAAAAAACCAACTTTAAAAAACAATTTACATTCGAACTTTTTATTCAGTACAAAGGAATTAAAACATAATAAAAAGTATCCGTTTTTTTAAAAAAAATAATTTATACTGAAATTGGAGGAGATAAAGGAAAATTTTTATATCAAATACTTCTGTGAAATTCATAAAAATAATACTTCCCAAATTTTTTGTAACATTTATACTTCGATCAGGAAATTTTACTAGTTTTTATTTTAAGAAACATATAAATACGTATGGCATCAAATAAGTAATATTCAGAGTTTTTTATTTCTAACATATCAATTCAATGACCCACATTTCTAGTTAATAACACAATTTATATTTTTATTTAATTTTTTGGATACTTTAAATTATTAGAAAAGCGTGATAATGTTTAAGTTTTTAATTTTTAAGGTGATACAAAATTACATAAAGAATTATAGTAAAAGTTTGGCAACATTCACTAACCAAGTTCTCTGAACTTTTCTGTGTATTTTGATTAAAATAATATTTAGTGAGTCAATGTGTTTCAACTTCATATGTAAACACGGTAGGTGTATTTTTAGCGCAATCTCACCATTTCACGACGCAATGAGTTGAAATACTCCCGTCCTTTAGTCATTTATCTTAATTAATTCTGACGTTGACGTTAGTTATTTCTGTTGCAATACACACTATGTAAGGAACAAAACTCTAAAAAATCACATTAATGATTTTGTAAGAGTTTGTTTGCATAGCTACTTAAATTTCAACGAACAGATTCTTTAATAAAATATTTTTTGACTTCTAAAAGAATTCTTTGAAATGTTAGTATTTGCGAGTATTTTAATATATCATTCAAATAATAGCTGTAATTCCATTTTTATGATTTTGCAGTCATTTCGAAGAAGAAAAAAATTAATTTTCGAAACGAAATGGCGATAACGAAATTTTAAGTAAATGCAAATTAAATGTAATGCAATACAAATAAAAATAGAAGTATTGAGAGATTACTTAAATTTTAGCATCATGAAAGTTTTAATTACAAATATTTTTAATTAGATGCTTTTTATTGGATAGATTATTGTTACAAAGAAAATTCTCTTCAGAGAAAACATTCATCATTCGATGTAAAAAATAGTTTTTTTTAATAAATGAAATAATCGTTTGCCATTTAAATTTGTTATAAATTATTTGAATTCTATAAAGTTTTATAGAAGTATTATGCTGCAAATATTTCTCTAAATTAGATATCTTTTTCACCGTTTTAAAATAATAAACATAATTTCCAAATCCTTAGAACAAAAATTCGAATATGTATTAGGAAGAAAAGAAACTTTTTATTATGTTAACTTAGCTTTCAATATTGTAGAAAAAGTAGCCAGCATAGCATAGTGTTGGAGAGATACAGTAATAATGATAAGTGAATCAGAAGTCGATGCAAACGTGAAACCAACATTTTGTCACGTTTTTTATTTCGTAGTATGATATCATTTAACTGTCTCAAGTAGGTCCAGATTTTATGACCATAATTACGAGAAGTGAAGTCATCATTAATGCCAGAAAACGGATGTGCAGTCATTTTTCTGGAAAGATAAAAATGATAACAATTGTGGAAGCCACTAAATGTCTACCGATGTACAAATCATGTTTATACAAGTTTTAAACGTCTTCGGAAGAAAAGTTACAGAAGTCCAAAAAAATAAAATAAAAACCATTATGTAAGTCTCAGGGCTGTTTGGATTTAGTTCCAACTTTTTCGATTCAACATGAAAACTAGAGTAGAGAAATTTTTTTTAAAGATTTTTTATTTAAAAAAAAACACGATTTATTACCACAGAAAATACGCTGAGGGTTTTTTAAAAGAAAAAAAATCTACATTTTTTTTTATTGACATTAAAATTTTATGATGATATCATAAAACTTATTTATTATTATTCTTCATTAACTGAGAGTAAATTGTCCGGTTATGATGAAAACTTTACCAGAGTTGTTTTAATTGAAACATAATATGACGAAGATAGAAGTTAAAATGCCGAAATAAATAACCGGTGAAGAGCCCTTTTTGATTTAGTTGTTAAGAGCACTGCAAAGACCGGGGTTTGGAATATTTCTTGCAAACAACACGTGTTAAAAAAATTACTCTAGTTAAAAGTAGAAGTATGAGTAATTTTAAATTATTAATTTATATGCTTAGCAATAGGAATAAAAGAAAGAGGAAATTTTTGATGTATCACACACACATACATAAAGACAAGGATGGTTCAAAAATACATGCGTTGCTGAGGTAAGTTGGTGTTACTATTGTGTGCTGCCATCTATTAAAAGACACAGAGTTAAAATAATACTTTATTTTACTAGCTAATTAAAAGGTTGATAAAAATCAAAATTTCATTGCTACCGCGTCGAATTGTCATCGTTGATGTGACCTGGGTCCATCATTATACAGAGGAAAACAAGCCACAATCAAAATAATGGGTTGTTTCGATGAATTCACTCTCAACAAAAGCGAATGCGTTTTCTTCTACCGAAAAATTTATGATTTTTTTTTGGGATGCTAAATGCTTCGTAATAATATACATCTTAGAAAAAGGAAAATTGATCAGAGAACTATGCTACAATAAATTACCTCATTCCTAATACCCATTTTTCCATTCCTAAAACGGGGACTTTTTGTACCATCATCGTATACAACGAAGTAACTTAATTATATTTAAAAAAATGATGAGTTCTAGAACAAATCGAGTAAGAATTTTTGTGGGGAAAATATTGCAAATGCGTTAACATTCGCCAGTTTTTTGGGAGCTCTTCAATAGGTACGCTTTCTAAGCAGTGAACATAGACTGAATTTGAAAATGTTTCATTAAAAAAAAATGAAGGTACAGAAGCAAAATCAAAATGATGAGAGTTTTTTGCAGAAAATTCCAATCATTATGATCAACATCTCCAGGTACCCAGAGTTGGTAAACTCCGAGCTCATTAGTACGATCATCGACTTCATTTGAGGGGGAGGGGGGGGGGAGAAACCCGAAAGGAAGAGAGTGAAGCAAAAATTCCGAAGGTTAACATTCACACCAACAAGGTTTTGGAATTCCGAGTTGGTATACACAGGTTCATTATCGCGAACGTTGACTTTATTTGAAAAAAAAAAAAAAAAAACCAGGAGGCGGAGAGGCAAATATAGGTAGCACAAGATCGTCTCTCTTCCCACATTGCCAAGTTCGATTGTGCAATCACCAACCGTCATTTTATGGGTCAAAATGAAATATCCCGTGACGAAAGCCAATTACTGCAGAGTATTAACAAGTTCGAAATTTCGTATGAGAACACCTCTCAGATATTCTAAATCTTAGTAATTAGTAATTAAGATTCCCTGCAAATTATTTATGGGGGTGGGGACAGATAATTATTTTATACATGAAATAACATTATTTTTCCTCTTTTATTTGGAATGTATAAAAATTATATTTAGTTCCGTCTGAATATTTCGTTCTAATAGACGGTTCACGCAGATAAAGTGTCAAACATACGGATTAACTAAAACTACAAAAAAATTTACTGTTTTTATTGGTATCCTATATTACTCTTTTGGAGTAGAAGGCATACAATTAAAATTTTGTAGGATAATTCTTGTGTGTGTTGATAGAATTTTGGTCCTTTTCCACCTAAAGTTTTTCTGTTGATAAACATTGTTTGTTCTGTCTTTTTTTTTTTTTTTTTTTTTTAAAAAAATCTTGTTTTTAAGCACATTTGCAGAATCATTCTAGGTTAGGGAAGGCTAGTTTAGTTGGAAGTTTAGCTGTAGTTAGCGAAATTATATTGTTGATTAGCTTGTAATTTTGGAGTTTTTAGTTCGTTCGTAATAAAAAGCTTTTTGGCGACAGAAATTAAAAGAACTGTACACAAAATCTATCACGATCTTAAACATTTAAATTCAGCTTCCAACTTAGATATTCCTGCTGTTTTACATTTTCATTTACACGTCATTGGTATTCTTATTCCTTCATATAAACGATTCATTTCCTGAGAGATGATTATTTTTTTTGCTTAGCATTATTCTTTTTTATAAATTGAGCTTCTAACTTATGACATACAAGGCTGTTCGTTTTACATTTAATTAAATAATTTTTATTTTTGCTCCTTCACATACTGATTCTTTTTCAGACCATTATTATTTCGGGTCAACATTATAGATTTTTTTATTTATATAATTCGCGCTTCAAACTTAGGTATTTGTATTGTTTTACATATTCATTTATTGTAAGGTATTTGTTTTATTAATTTACATAGTTTTTATTCTTATTTTCTCACATTATGATTCATTCTCAAATGATCATTACTTCTTCTGAACATTGTTCTTTTTATAGAAACGTGTCCGAATAAACGTTGATTTAAGAACCGACTTATTCATTTTTCAGATCAAATTACAGAAAAACAAAACGACGTCAAAAAAGTTATTCAATCAGAAACATTTTCAGCTTGATCAAAATTCCACAAGAGATCATTTTTCATCAATTCCCAACCCCCAAACAAATAATAAACTATCTTCTCTGTAAAGTAAATTTCACTTCCTCAACAAAGAAAAAAACCTTATCCACACAATAAATGAATGAACTCTCCGCCGAAACAAAAATAGTCAACACTTCACATTCCATTCACGAATGTATTCAAGAATTCTCACATCCATCTATGAAGAAAAACAACTCGCTTAAAAACCAACCATATTTCCTCGTAACTCAAGTTCTTTATTTTTAAGCGGCAGAAAATAAAACTTCCACAAAATCTCGCATATCCTCTTTTGTTTCTTGACCACACGCCATCAGCTTCTTGGGAAGGGGAAAATCATCGTTTGTGTGTGTGTATGGAGGCAGTGAAAGTGAGCGATTCGAATCTTTAAAAGGACTCCAGCATCGTGCAATGACCCCTTCGCTTCAAGAAAACTTTTGATATTTAGTTACTTCCAATCCTTTTTTTTATGCTGCTCTCTCTCTCGCTTTTTTCTTTTATTGCTTTTTTAGTTCTTTCCATTCCATACAAACAACTCCACGACCGGTTTGTCTTATTTCTTTATTCATGCATTTTTTTCTTACATATATCTTAGCTTTCTTCTTAAGAGTATTATTCAAGAATAGGGTGTATATTAGCGTGAATGTTTGGGGGTAAGGGAGGGAGGGAGTGAATCCGTAATGGAATTCCCCCCTCCCCCTTTATCCAGAGCTTACTACGAATTATTTATAATGAGTATGGAATTATTAAGCTAAGATGGATGGGGGAAGGTGAATGAAGAATTAGAGATTTTTTTTTTGTTTCTTTTTTTAGGGGATGGATGTTGTTACGTTCGACCTCTGACGTTGTGAGGTTATTACAGAGGCTCTAAATAAACGAGATACGCCAAGAGACGTTATATACAGAAACGGAGTTCAGATGTTTTAAGAGATAAAAACGTACACTTGCACTCTTCGTTGTAATTTATTCCATTGGGAAATTGAGCTTCAAAAAGAAAACGATTATATTTCATAGCGAGTATGAAATAAAAATTGTTTTATTTAAATAACGGTTTGCCCACACAAAAAGTTTGACGATTGAAATAATTACGCTTCAAAGCATGAGATTTGGAAGAAGAAAAAAGTTACAGGGGCATTCTCAGAACAGGGCAAAACAGTAGTTTCGAGATATGTAATAAATATACACACATTATTCTACAGTTTGGTATAGTTATTGAAAAAAACATTTCAAGTGAATAGTATTATTACAAGGTTAATAACCCTTTCAGATTTAAAGCAGACATCTCTTTTGGTTATTTTTAGATTTTATTTTTAAAATGTGTTTTATTAGTTTCATTCGTGGGTGACTTTTAATTTGGCATATGCTTTCATGATTTTCGCAATTCAATATTCAATCAAAGGATTTTTATCTATCGGAATGGTGGATTAAAAAAAGGTATACGAATGGGACGGGTGACGAAATTTACAATGTTTACAGAACGGGATATGAGTGATGAGTAGTTTAAAATCTTAATTAAACACTTATGAATATGGCCAACAAACTAGTATTGTCAATATAAATATTTTACAAAGTAACGGTTAAAGAAAGTTAATAATTAAAGAACGAATTAATTTTTCATATGATTTGAATTTTTTAAAACAATATGTCCAAATGGACATAAAATATTTCAAAAATTTTGATTTATTTTCACAAATAATTAATTAGCCTTAATAATTAGCATGATTTCCCTTCCTTTATTAAGCTAATAATATTCCCTATTTCCTCTATAATCTATTAGTATATTATATTATATATATAATTTCCTATATTCTTTATTTATCTAATAATGTTCCTATTTCCTCAAAAACTATTAACATCTAAATGAGTTTATATATACTATAACTACTGTTACTACTACTGTATTACAAACTCCTCTTGGAAAAAAAAAACTCTTAAAATTATTAATGAAATTCTAAGAAGCCACTATATTCCTAAAATTGGCGTGTTTAATGAACCGCTCTTCCTTTTCCTAGTGGCCACTTGGCGCATATTCAATGGTTGCTATGTTTTCACGTTATAATTTAGTTTAGTTTTAGTTTAATGCTCACTTGACCCAGTTCTCTGCTTGCTACCACTCAAGTGATCTGGGAGCGCCACATTTCCTGGTGGTACTTTCGAGTGTAATAAAAGAAAATTTTGAAGTACAATCTGTTCTTTATTTTTAAAACCGTCAATGAATTTCCGGTAATATGAGCACTATACAATTAATTTTTAAAAATTGATTAGCAAAAAGAACAAGATTTGTTGTTATGAATTGTATATATATATTCAGAACTTAATGAAAATTGAACGAAAAATTTTACGACAACGAAATGAAAAAAAAAAAAAAAAAAAATTCAAAAAGATTTTTAAGCTTTAATAATATTTTACTAAATTAAGATTTATCCCTATAATATGAATTTGAATATGTTAAGATGTAATGTGTGAAACAAAATTAAACGATTCTGCTTCCAACTTGTTGCTTCAAATTAACTCACACGTCAAGATTTTTGCAAACTGCCTGTGCACTACACAAAATGGTTATGTAAATATTATAATGTAAAAACATTCTATCGACACTCAGAAAAATTTTGTTCAAATCAAGGACTGGAAAGTTATTTCATTTAGTATCAATATCTCTCTAGCCATACGAGGATAAGAAGCAACGGAATTCATAAATTTCAGGCACGTTTCAGAGACGAGAACAATACCTGAGCTGGTACCTTACTCTTAGCTACTACACTATCTTAAAGGATAAATTCAGTTTAATTTAAGATGTAGTTGCTTCAACTATTCCGTAAGAATAATCTTTGATGGAATCGAGATTCGAACCAAAGAGTGAGGCCTCGATGCGATATGAAATGAAAAACAGAATTCAATCAAAACCATTCATAGAAAAACTTTATACGATCCTAATAACATAAAAATATCAAATGCAAAAACTGCATAATTTACTGACCAAAATAAACTGTTATGTTTGTTTATATCAGATTGATTACTGAATGGTTATTATTAATGTCGCACTTAGAAGCAAAACGAGGACAATTAGCGGAGGACCTCGTAATTGTGAACCTTAGTCAAGTGATGAAGATGACACCTGATCTGGAATCCCACTCGCTGAATTTACACTCCACCCCAATGACGCCTCCACAGATTTAACATGCATCATTCCCGCTACTACTCGGGTATTAAGAAGTATCCACGATGCCACAGAAACAATGCTAACACGACCATATTCATATTTGATTGATTGATTGTTTATTAACGTCGCCATAAGAAGCAAAACGAGGGCTACTCGCAACGGACCACGGTAATATTAAATCTCAGTCAAGTGGAGAGGACGACACCTGAATTGACACCTCCCTCTCCAAACTTTCACACCATACCAACGGAAGCAGTTGTGACCTTGACAGATAAAACGAGCATCAGCCTGCGGATCTTTAGTGGCATCGTGTTCGAGCCCACAACTCGACAAAAACAACGCGGGTTCGCGACCATGACCACTAGGCTACCACAACTCCTGTTTATATTAAAAACTATGCATGTATCAGAAACTAACTTCTGTCGGCATAAAAAAATGATCATGCAAAAAAAGTACAATATATTGTTAGAACTAATGCGACGAATTTAATACAACACAGATTTTTCAGTTAATTTGTTTTATAAAGTACATTTTTTTATACGATGGCACGCTTAAAATTCACGACAAATTGAATACGTTCCATAAAAAGAAAATCACAAACAAGCGTAGTTACTTTTTCGAAGAGGAGGTTTAAGGTCCATACATCAATGTCGTAATTCTTGGACGGTGATTATATAACAAGTGTACAATAAACTTTCTGTTTCGGGGCAGGTTCGTGTTTTTATGTTCCCCCCCATTTCTCCAAAACTCGTGGGCAGCCGCCTATAACAGCTGTAAGCAACGGCAAAAAATATGCATTGCGTACCCAACTCAGTCCTCGGAATAAATAAAAACACAGCAAAAAAAAATCTCAACCCTTTTCTACTATCTTTGATCGAAACAGGGATGATGTAAAACTCCAAAGGCGTACACTCACGACAAGAAACATATAATTACCTCACATTATTCATTTAAACGTCGTAAGTGTATTATGTATCTATTCCGGACCTAAGTTAGCACTTATGGGTAAAAGAGAAAAGAAGAAAAGAAAAAAAAAAAAAAAGAATAGAAGAAGAAAAACTCAACAATGTAATGGATATATAAAAAAATTATTATTACCCCCCCCTACTATAAAACCGGTTTTCTGGTTCATGGGGTCAAGGTGATAGGGACAACGCCATTCGAAAACATCTCGAAATCAGGTGAACAACCCAGCTCACATGTTTCGCTATTCGAAAAGATTCTTGAGGGGATAAAAGAAAAAGGGGAAGGGTCCCAATCCAATTTTTCTTGCTCCAGCGAGAACATACAGCATGATGCCAACATAAAAAAGTAGTGATGCGCACATAAAAAAGAGACTTCCATTTTTATTTTCAAAACGCGTGCTTTGTTTTTAAAGGTTTGTCTTTGTTTTCAGAAGAAAAAAAGTTATACAAGATTCATTGTTTGAGAAGCGAAAAAAATTACTCTGGTCGTGTGTTTACATTCTCAGATTGGAACTCGTTTTAAACGATGCCAGATACTTGACCGGTTAAAGGGAGAAAAATAAATAAATAAAAGCAAATGGTAAAAATGAAAGTGAAAGATGCCTTTGTTTTTGTTTGATATCTAAAATAGGAAAAAAGCTTTTGTATTGCTTCGACTCGATTGAGAACGTGTTAGAATATCTTAGTAATTAAGTTGCTATCGCTTTAACTTTTATACGTGAGAAAAAGTTACATAAGTTTAAAAAGTTACAAACACAGTGAAGATACGAAGGATTTAAAACTAAGTTCCACAACACATTGCCGAAGAAAAGGAATGCATTACGTATTGTCATTCCAAGAAAACTTATTTTTTTTTCTTTACTGATATATCAAACATCGAAATAAAATATTGCATAAAAGTTATTTAAATAAAACAATTCTAAATTAATTATTTAACAGCTTAAGAAGTTGCAGTACTTACAAAAGTTAAAAGCATTTTTGATGTTTCTTAATAATTCATTGACTGTTTATAGACGTCTTATTTGGAACAAACACGATGGCTATTTGCCGGAATCATATGCCCCAACACACAATTTCTAAATAAATATTTTATGCTTCGGTAAAATGGGACTGGAGAGAAAACAAGTCATTTTTTGTTTGTTTACACTTCCATGGAGCTATCTATATTTAAAGAGCGGAATTTACAATACACATTCTACCCTTATCTCGCGTCCTATTTGATAAACATAAAGGCGTAACCTAATTCCAAAATGATAAAAACCGTTTCGCGCGTACTACTAAACGGAAGTGAAGTAAAGGGTCATTTTCATTTCAATACGCGCAATTTAGGTTGCTGAGCGGAAATTAAAACCTCTTTCAGTCTTAACCCAGATACATGGCGATTCACAATTAGACATCACGGCATATGCAATTTTATGCCTCTGATAATGTTAAAATACCGCAATTAATGGAACATTTAAAGACTTGACTGCTTCGATAGTAGTAAATTGGGAGTGAAGGACTTCGTAATTTGCAACAATAAACGCAAACTCGAGAAGAAGAATAAGGAATTTTTCAAATGTGAACACAAGACATAATGTATAAAATAAGTTTAGTGAAGAACAAAGTAATGTATTCTAAAAATATATGAGTTAATTATTTGAAAAAAAAAATATTTTTAGAATTTCTGTGTGAAAGTTGACGAATGTTGATAAAGTACGCGATAACTAATACAATAATTTTCTGTCATCCAGCACCTCATCTATCCGGTTGTGCCAAGTTATCCGGTATTTTTACTCCGATTGAAAAGTCATAGAAAAGCCCCTTCTGCTTCGATGGTATGGTGTAGGATATCAACAAAAACAATACATTTTTTTGTAGTTTCAGTAGTTCGAGTATGTGTGTATTAAATTGTATGCAATAATTCATAGCTTTTTCGGTTCAAACGCGTATTATCAGTGATTTTCCATTAATCCGATATCTGCCAGATTTCGTACAAGAAAAATTATATCGATTATAAGTTTTATTTCGACTTTTAATATTATAAAATGTATATTAAAACGTATGCATTAGCTTGAAAAAGAATTTAAATATAATGATTTTTTACAAATCAAGCTTCCTGAAATGAATCAAATGACAGAATTTTAAAACAAATACAATTATTTTTATCTTCGAGCAAATTTTGTAACTATATTTAATTTAGTTCAGAAAAGTTGTCTAATATACCTCATCCTTGACTCACGACACTTATGTGATTTACGACTATTGGCACTAACGAACACCCTTCCCCCTTTCTAAAGAATGAGTAAGTGAGTGAAAGTAGAGGTTTAAGAGGCAAGAGCGAAATCTAATTATGTTGTGCCAAGCAGTGTGTATCTGTGTATCTAAACGTTTGAAAAAAATCTAAAAATAATTGGTTGACAAAAAGAAGGGTAGAAAATACAGAAGGATTGTTAAGGTATCCCGGGGACGCGTCACCGGTGATCAAGAAAGACAATAAATCCCACGAGAAAGAAAAAGATCACATGGGTATCTCATTGTCATGATGCCTGTGACTTACTAGCACCCTCCCCCCTCCCCCAAAGATATAAAAATGTAAATAAAGACATTACATAACAGTAAAAATAATATTATTTAATTTCATAATGTATTTTGTTTTCCGTTCGTACAATGGAATATGTATTTTTTTTTAAACATTATGTACAATAAATCTTCGTACGTATTTTAAATCGTGCGTTTTACGCACAATTTTTAAAACCCGTTTGAATGAAAATAATGTTGAAAAATACACGCAAATCCGACTTACGAACAGTAAATAGGAATGGAACTCTACCGTTAGTCGAGGAGACCCCGTACACACACCTCATTAATTAACACAGTGAAACTAAATTTAGAATTTGAACAGATCGAACTGCGCAAAACGAAATTAATTTAAAACATTGTTGTCATCAAGAGCAACTCCAAGCTTCATGAAAAAATCGGAATTTCAAGAAAAAACAAGCGCACATAAAAATCCCCTGGTCCTTCCTGAATCTTCCTAGAATATCGTACGAATGTTCAGAGAAAGGTGATAACAGCAGGTAAGTGATACATTAATTTCAACGCTCGTAGATCTAGCGTTATGGTGATTGTGCAGGTGCAATTTTTTTAAAACCCGATCACGAACCCACGATTGAGACAGCTGCAAATACTCACGGATACTGAAACTCACGATCAACAACAGCGCGTGTAGTGTTTTTCCGAATTTTTTTCTAGATTGTGAAGCATCAAGAATTTGGAATATCATTATTATCAGAAAATTCTATACATGCAGCCTAGCTTCTTAGTGTTCCTATTTCTGTTGCTTCCGTAATGTTCCATTCTGGGATTGTAATGTGAATCCAAATGTAGGGAAAAAAATAATAAAATAAAATTTATCGCATCGTTATTACTTGTAATCACGATCGTCCCGATCTGTCTATAAATTCCGTGATGGAAAATTTTTAAAAAATTGTAAACGTGAAAAAGTAAGCAAAAGTTTCACGATATGTTTCTGTAGCAATAAATCCATTTTTGTTACGAAAAAATTGTGATGCTAAATTATCTTTACCTGTTAAAAGTGTAAAATGGCATATTCATGAAATATTCCAAAATTTTTGTGTGTATAATTACTGTTCTAACTTCTAACTTATTTTAAGATTGTAATTTTTTTTCTGTCAGAAAATGTATCCCGTGTTTGGATCGAATATGGTCTTAATAACTTACCCCTTTCTAAAAAAAGTTCTTTAAATTTTCATGTAATAGTCACCATTTGTGGGAATCGTAACATTTGACACAAAACAATGCTTTTTTAAAAAAAACTTATAAAATTCTATTCACTGATACAAATATACTAATGTGATGTGATTGTTTAAAAACTTCGCACTGAGAAGCAACAGAAAGGTCATTGGCGATGGATCTCGTAATTTTGAGCCATGGTGAAGTGATAAGGATGACACCTGAGCTGGCACCTCCTTCTCCTAACTTCCACATCACGCCAAGGGAGTATTTAGGACCTGGACAGATTTAACGTGCATCAGCCCCGCTACACCGGCGGATCTTTTGAGGCATCGGGGCTCGAACTCTCGATTCGACGAAAACTGCCGGCCGTGAGTCCGTATTATGACCACTAGTATACTAAGGGAGTAATTTTAATAATAAATTAAAGAACCTATGAACTTTTTTTGCTATTGCAATAGACAAAACTAGCTATATTACAGACAATATATTTATCAAATAGACATTATATTATAATTTCTTACAAATGGTTACAAAACATTTATAATTAGTTGGATATTTTTATAATTGTGTAAAATTGATAATTTATGGCGAAAATGCTCGCCTCCAGTTAGTTTAACAAATATGCTTCTTTCCCCCTAAAGTATACAATAAAAATGTACACAAATGGAAATAAATAAGGATATATTTCAACCACCATTAGACGGAACTAGGTTACGTTGATGATTCTAGTAAATATTCATTGAGAAAATTCCACGAAAAACTGAACGAAGTTGGAACTAAATTCTTAACCATTCCCATACCTACTAAGGGAAAAACATAAAGTACTTGGGGAGGGGAAAAAAAAAAAGGACACTGTGGCCGTTTGAAAAAGGATGTAGCATATCCTGGAAGTCTATAGGACGTTCGCTAAACGTCACAGCACTCTGTCCAATAAACGGATGCAGGCGAAAATTGCGTCACTGTAGACTTTTTTTTTTTCTAGCGAACCCGATGACAAGTGCGAACGTGACGTAATGAAATCGCGGTTCATGTTATTAAGAATCCGTTCTGACAAAAACACTTTCTTCCTTTAATCATCGAATGACCCCAATTCACAGTTTGGATTCATACAGTAGCTGTGAGGCTGATGACGACTGAAATGGGATGGAACAATTCAAAAAAAAAAAAAAAAAAACAACCTTGCCACGTTTTCAAAATTTAGGATGAGGAGGAATCACAGTTATGGCCCTGTTTTCGAGGAATTTATGGCGATTAAATTTTATCACATTTTTTAACAAAGGCTAGTTACAATTTGAATGTAAAAGCAGGACCATCATTGCAAGTGCGCATGCGTCAAATAGACCTTTGAAATGTTAAATTAGGGGTGGGGAAGAAAATCTTGTATGATACATTTTCTAATTGATAAATTACTATATTGAATAAAATTACTGAAATCAATCGTATTTTTTTAAAATGCAATTCAGAGACATAAAAGTACAAAATAATCCCACACAGTTAATTAGCACACAAGTTGTTATTGTTTTAGGTGGATCACATTACTAGACCCCTTTTCAATTTTTTATCGTTTTTGCTTCAATTTTAATTACATTTAGTTTTAAATATATTCATTTTAATAATTAATCGTTTGCTTTAATTTTACGTACATGTAGCTGATATTATATTCAATTTAATGATTTATCATTTGCTTTAATTTCAATTACATTTAGCTTAAATGTATTCAATTTAATCATTTACGTTTGGTTTAATTTTAATATCGGAAAAGTTTACTATAGTCCATTTCTCGACATTTCATCGGTTACTTTAATTCTTGTATTTAATTGAGTAATTTAATAATAATTATAAAAAAAAGTGCACCTTAAGGGCTAAATCTGTTCTTTGCAAAAATTTGCATAGAACCTTTTTTTACATTTGTTTTCCAGTCGTTAGTTTTAACTACAATAAGAGAATGGTAATTTCTATTTCAATGCCAATTAAACAAATATAATTTTTATTTCTCACACTGTTTGTATGAAAAATTGAATGATATTATCATCAAATGATTTTCTAGGTACACTGAAATATTTTTGACAAAAAAAAAAGTTCTTAGCAAGGTATAATTTCCCCTCCCTTACAAATGTTTTTACATTCCCCCCCTTTTTATAATTACATTTTCACAATTCCTGTGCTTGGCATGGCATCTGTGGAGAGATTATACATATATATTTGTGATATATGTTTTTGAAAGTGAGAAGCAGTTTTACAAGCGGATTTTAAAACTTAAAGATAGCAATAATTTAAAAATGGATTAAAAAATTGAATTTTGTAAATTTTCTTAGGAAAATATGAGAGTTGCACCACTAATCCATCATACGTTTGTATTAAGAGAAAGGATTTTGGACCCTAGTCGTTCATATGAAATTTGTCAATATATTGAATACTAAAATGTGTAGTTTAAATAGTTAATTTTACAAATATTTATTTCACAGTCCTTTCGTTTCCGTTGTTACAAATATTTTACTTTATATTTTGTATTATAAAGGAAGAAGTAATTAAAAGCATTTCATAAGAGAAAAATAAGGCTGGTAAACGTGTATTCTTCCTTAATATAATATAGAGATTTATTAAACTAATAGAGGATGTTACGATTCTGAGGACATCTATTTCGATTAAATAATTATAAAATAACTGTTAAAATGTTGCACATGTTTTCCAAGTTCTGAAATACATAGCAACGGACATAAATGACGCACAATTTTTTAAAACTTTTTATGTATTATCACAAAAGATCCAAAAATAAAAAAAAATATCATTATCTGTTTTAGAATTCAAATCCTGCGAAAAGAAATGTTGCTTTCAGAAACAAATTTCGGAATTATATATATATATATATATAAAATCATTAATTTGTTCACAAGATTGAATTATTTTTCAAAGTGTGCAAAATATTTTCTGGGGCTATTATAGTTAAAAAGATTTTTCTCCAAAACATTTGCTGAGAGCTGAGTTCGCCCATAGATGCGTTACTGACTTAAAAAAAAAAAAAAAAATCGTCCCTTCCTCGCTTCGAACATTTTCGATCTACGCATACTCTAAAATATGTGTGAGAGGACTCCATGCGAATATTTTCCTCAGATTGCCTGAATGCAGGGAAGGCAGTTGTAAAAATAAGTAAAAAAATCCGTTGGCTCGCACGTGCGCTGTGCTCTCTGCAGGTGCATTTCGTCAACACGATGGTTTGTTTATTTGGAGCATTCAGAGAGAGGCGCATTTGGCACGTTGCCAAAGCGTAGACCCTCAGCGCGTTTTATCTAAAGATAGAGATGCCAGATCCTCAAATCAACCAATACCTACGCGGAACGCCAAGGGTTGGGCTTCTCCTGTATCTTTCCAGGAAGATTTTTTATAATTAGGCCTTTCGGAGATTGCAACCCTTATCACAGTATCGATATCTTTTTCTTTCTTTAAAATAGAACACTCGATAATGTCCGAAATATTCCAATTCTCAGAGAATCAGAAATGGCACTTAAACACTGATTGAACGTTCTGCTTGAGAAGGAAAAGAAAAAGGTTTAGATTTATTTGACGAAATTTTATTAAATTTTTTTTGGCAAAGCGAAAATTTTCCTCAGACTTTATGAATAAAATTATCAACAGCACACCATTTTCAGCATTAATCATAAGAGACATCTCAACACATTTTTATTCCATTTAATGTGAATAATGATTACAATAAAAATGAATAAAAAAAAAAAAAAAAAAAATTGAAACCCTGGAACACAGAGCATTACATGAACACGTGTCCACATGAACAGTTAGTTATACTTTACACATTGGAAACGAAGTTTTCGGATTTCCGAAACTTAATCACAATAACGGTACATGGATGTATTGAGTTACTGATTTTAAAAAATATCCCGCTGGAACGAAACAATTTCTACAATTAACAGAAAATTAACGCTTGAAGACTTTTGTAATAATAATGGGGGGGGGGGCAATACACCATTCTTTCGAAGAACACATTTTTCGCATACTATATAATAAGGAACATAATTCGAAATTTCGAATAAATTTTTTCATAATTTTGTATGAGGATTTTTATAAATAACACATTGTAAGTTATGCTTATTTTTTCTATTTTATGGATATATCGGAAATACCAGACGGAATGAAACAACTACTACAATTAACACCTGAAGACTTTTATAATAATAATAAGTAAAAAAGAAGGAAAAAACCTCAATTTCTTTCGAAGAATAAAAGAATACATTTACACATGCCATATACAAGGTACATAATTCTAAAATTTGAATTAATTTTTTCTTAATTTTGTTAGAGTATTTTTATAAATAACACATTGAAAATTAAATTTATTATTTTTATTTTAAATAAATAGGGGAAAAAAAGGAATAAAAATATCCGATATTGTCAAATATGAAAATGACGAATATTAGTTAAAAACATACCTTTCGTCAAATTTCAGCGTTTTTAAACAAAATTCTCGCATCAATGTACAATTAGCATTCACTTTATAATTCGTAACATATAACTTTATGAAATATATTAAAACAACATATTTTTTTAAAATAAAAATATTCCGAGTTTGGTTGTTTTTTTCAAACATATCTTTGATATCTTTGAAAATGTTTAATACTTTTTCACGGAAAAATAACATTTATTTCTCGCTAAAGAAATTGGAAGTCAGCTCACATATCTTAATAATTTGGTACATACACAACACACAACAGTCTTCAATCCGAAAGATTTGATCACATCACAGTTTATAATAAGCATTGATAAATCTAATTTTCGAATGTATTTCAATATTAGCCACACAAGGGCTATTGCTTAAAGTAGGCTATAAATTTTTGTCCCGGACCACTTCTTTTATCTAATCACTTTTCAATTTTTTAATACGTAAATTAGATTTTTTATAACCATGTTCTGTTTCCTGTTTTTACGGTTCTATCCATAGACTTAATATTAAATTCTTCTATGTTCTTTTAAATTATAAACACTTGGTAATTTTAACTATTGACTAGGATATTATTCGAATATTTTAATTTTACGGATTATCCACAGGCTTAAGGTTAAATATTTCTACATTATTTTCCATTCAATTTAACAATTTACCGTTTCCTTGCATTTTAAGTATATTTAGCTTAATATATATTCAGTTTAACAAATTGCTTTAATTTTAATTACATGTAGCTTGTATTATATTCCGATACATATATTTTTAATTACATTTAATTTGAAATATATTTAGTTTAACAATTTATCATTTGCTTTAACTTTAACTACATGTATAGCTTAATATATATTCATTATAACAATTAATCGATTCTTTTAATTTTAGTTCCAGTTAGCTTAAAATATATTCAGTTTAATAACTTACCGTTTCCTTCCATTTTAAATACATTTAGCTAAAAATATATTTACTTTGACAGTTTATCATTCTCTTTAATTTTAATTACATGTAATTTATATTATTTACGTCAATCAAAATGAATATATATATATATACGACAGGCTGTTTTGTACTCGTGCTCCAGAGAACGCACTTGGACAATATTGTGGAAGCGGTGTACGAAATGTTGGGTGATGAATCGTATGATCAAATAAAAACAATATTAACTAGAGATTTTAAAACAAATTTTACAAATGGACAAGGACAAGAATTTATTGAAGGCTTTCAAATAATCGATTTCGAATAACAAACCAATCCAAAACATTATACTACACGTAAAAAAAAATACTTCAATCGACGCTAAGTTTTCTACAAAAAGTTGAAAAATTGAATTGAAATTATGTGGAGTGTATAATAGAGTATTTAGCTATCACATACCTTTTTATGGAAGATTCAAATAAAAATATATTAATTTATTTTTCTAAAAAAAAAAAAAAAAAAAAAAAAAACCACCTTTTGGGGGGCTAGATTTGTTCTTTGAAAAATTTTGCGTAGAATATTTTTTTTTTCTTCTTGCTTCGATTTTGTAATAAAGTGGACATATCGGTGCGGTCTGAAGTTAGCTACGATAAAGTTCCAGGACGTGCCCAAACGTTAAAGTGAAAGTGAACAGTAAAACGCCAGAGATTTCTCAGTTATTCTCACAACTTAACTCCTGTTTTCGCATTTTAAGAATTCAGATGACGCCAACTTGTAACGAGGTTCACTGTTTCTACGATGGAGCAACATTAAACTGGAAATCATATTGAGGTGACTTATCCTACTTCATCTAGTCGAAGGCTAGACCAAGTCCACGGGACTATAACTATTCAAGAAATGATAAACGAGATAAGATGAATTAATCATGTTTTCTTACATCTTCTGTTCCCTCATATAGAAGTTTCCTTTTGCTCTCTCTCTCTCTCTTTCTTGAGAGTTTGTGTTTACATAAAAACAACTACTTATTTCTCAGTCTAGAATTTGATATCGAACACTTTCAGTTAACTTTGAAACCACTACACTCTGCAACTGTAATCAGCGTATCCTATAAGTTTGTACATATTAGTTTAAGCAAATATACTATGGCACAACAATACTATGTTGTTTTTCACAACAATATTACGGCAATAAGAACTCAAAAATATGTTTAAAGCTGTCTTCGGTTAGGCAACCCGATTGAAATTTGGAACGTATTACCAGGTAGAAATTATTCCAATTTTCGTGTAAAGTTGAAACGTCATAACTCATATATCCGTTTATGATTTTTTTTTTTTTTTTTTTTTTGGTTACATAAGACATAATTTTTCACTGTACATAAAATTAAAATCCATTCTATCAATTACAGTACTTATGGAATTGAAACATAAACATTCCAAATGGGCTGGATTCAGATAGAAATGAGAAGCATCATAAAATATGCTACCCTTTGAATAGCGAAGTCCGAATGTAAAATTTAAGTTCCGAGCCGGAAAAAAATTTCCCATTTCGAATCCTATTCTTCGCCATTACGCGAAAGAGAGCCTAAAAACGTTTGTAGAAGAGGGAAAAATTATTAAAAATTATATCAATCGCAGAAATCAATCGGAAATCAAAGTCCACTTCACTAAAATGTTGAATAAAAATTCAGATAACACATACGCAAGAAACTCGTGTAAAAAAAGCATTTTTTCCCAAATTGTTATGCTTCAGAATATGGATAACACCGAAAATAAACACGAGGGACAGTTACTCTTCTTACACAAGATAAAAACAGATATATTAAAGAGATTAGACTGACGAGATAAGAAATGTAACACCATCCAAAGTTCGTAGCCCGCGGTCCAATTAAAAAAAGAAGCAATGCTCAAACCCCTACTACTCCAAACGATATTTTTGAGATGTCAACAAAACAGGACGCGTTCGAGACACGGTCTAGTCACCGAACGAGACAACCTCCGATATTTAAATACTGCAGTTATTAAAGCGAACTAGTAAACAAGCCCGAATATCGAACGAGTTTCAAGTTTATTTTTTTTATTCTTTTTTATCGGCAGAGCTAATGTTTTAAGTGGGTGGGATGAATAAAGTTTCAGAACGCGGAAGTCTCGAAAAATCGTTCTCATTTATTTGCCTTAGTGTCTCGACATTGGAACAGATCACGTTTCACAAGCGACATACATATTTTATTTTTGACTTTTCGGAACAAGTGTTCGTGTTCCACCCGTTTCTCAATATTGACGGACGACATTGGAAGATGCTTTATTTTTTGCTATGTATTGGAGGCATTCATTGTGTATTTTTCCCTTCTCTCTCTCTCTCTTTTTTTGTTTTGTTTTTATCGCTTTTGATTAAATTTATTACTGTAGGCTTGCGAAAGGTTGTCAGGGACGCGGCCTTGGCTCGCATTATTGTGTTTTGTTTTTATTTCTTTCTCATGCTGTATCCAACAAGAGAAATTTATAAGTGCGGCTTGCTTACAGATAGCATTATTATTCAATTGGGTTGAAGTCGAAGCGGAAAAAATGTTGATAACATTCTTTTACCAAAGTTTGATGTCGATTTTTTTTTTTGACATGACACATAGGATAATGGCTGAAGAAGAAAAAAAATTATGCTAAAATAACGATAAAAAGAGTGATTTCATACATTCCATTGCTAGTTTTTATAAAATAACTCGCATACTATTCAAGATAATTTCCATAAAAATTTCACAAACATTCGAATTATTAAATATCATAAAATTTTAAATTTTTGTACAAAATAATCACGTCTATAATAAAGTATAATGAATTTTTTTTAATTACTTTCAAATAAATATTAGTTATATTTCAAGTCAAATAACTTTACAGTAGTTTCTAAAAAAAATACAAATATCGCAATTTTTTAAAAATAAGTAAGCAATGCCATTAAGTTTTTACATTCCCTGAAGTGGAAAACGCGTGTTTATTTTTAAACTATTGTGATACTCTGATTTTAGTACATAAGAAAATTAATACATTTAATTTATTGTTTTGATTGGAATCTAAAAAGTAACGAAAACTCAGAAAAAATTAAGTTCTTAAATTTTAAGAAAATGTTTCACCGCAATTATTCAACTTTGAATCAGGTATAAATGCAAGAATAATAAGAGATTTTATAATTAAGCAACTTTTTTTACGAACGTAATTTTTATTTTGAAGAATATTTCATTATCAGAAAATTTCCTTCGTAACTTGAAGTAAACGTTTTTAATCAATAATTTTTATAAGCGTTTGACACACATTCGATATTTTTTTTTATTTTAACTTCAAATGATGTTTGCATTTTTTAAATTATCTTAATCACAGATTATCTTATAGTTCATAATTTATGAAAACAACGTTACAGCTTCTAGAATATATAAAAATCGATTCACATTCACTGTTAAGAAAATCAATCGCCCTAAATAGTTAGATTAAGCATGCTAGATTAATTTTGAAACATATATGTTTTTATAAATCTAAAAGGAATAATTTATACGAAGCCAGCAAGATTAATAATACCGAATCAAATTTACATATTGAAAAGGCAGAGAACAATGCGAAATTTATTTAATAATTAACAGTTTGATTTATGGTGAAACATTTAAGATGGGAAAAATTTTAGTGACCAATAATAAATATACAATTTTTTATCAACTTAAGCGTTACGTGAAAATATACCATATATTTTCCAGATATATCATAAGTTTATATTGCCGTGCATTCCAAAAAATTGTTTGGTATCATTACAAAAATAAGATTGCTTAATAGTCCAGGAGATAAAAGATCATGTTTAATTTTTTATCCATTCATACAATGTTCATTCATTATTTTACTGAATATTCAAATGTTGGGCTATTCAGGATTTTCTCTTAACTTACCTTGAGGACTTAATGGTAATTTGAATTGCATACAATTACAACTCCTTGCCAACCAAGTGAAACGTTATTAGATAAATTAGATGAAGATAAGAAGTGCAGTGAATAGAATTAGAGAGATATAAGTTAGATAGAACTCAAAGGAGTGAGAAGGGGGTGTAGAGGATAACGAAAAGTTGATAGATGTTGTGGATTGGACTGAATCATCGTAATTAAGTGTTTATATTGAAATTAGTTGGAAGTGAATCCGAATCGGAATAATAGGACTCAAATCTGCTATAATAGAGAATAACTGAATCGGAACGAGTTATTTGGTAAGCTAAAACTTTATTATTTGAGTATAAACTAGGATTTACTGAGCTCAATGGGATTCGAGAGAGAGAGAGCAATCTTGCATGATTTTCGATCGAAAATAAAATCTTCTCTTTCACATCTGCAATTAAAATTTTAAACATATTGACTATTTAATAGACTTAAAGATGGTTGTAAGTTATAATGAAAGAAGGCCATCTCTTTGAAATGCAGAAAAAGTAACAAAATAGACAACCAATTTTAATACAGTATACAATTTTGAATGCATCACATTTAAAAAAAAACATACGGATTTTTCTCTCATTCACACAATAAATATCTACAAAACAGTTAAAAAACGAAGGAAAAAAAAAGGAATGCATTTATCATAGCATTTTATTAATAAAAGTGAGATTTGTATATGAATACAAGATGTGTTCGATATCATTACGCATTACGACGCACATCTGTTTTTAATGAAGCACAGAAAACAATCTGTTACGGAACTGAAAAAATAGCAAGTCAGAAACCAGGAAAAGATGTGCTATAAAATCCCTGCAAAAAGACAGAATTGTTCGTAAAGATAAGGAAAATGCCGGCTCAATAATTAAGATTGACATGATGCAGAACACACACACACATCGCAGGGATTTCCGCGTTTGGAAGCTAGAGCATTTTATTCTGCCCGGGATTTGAGCTCACAGCTGCAGTAAAATAAATTGCACCAGAGAAAAATTAGAAGCATTTAAAATTCAAATACAGTGAGGACTGAATTAAATGACACTAAGATCATATTATAAATAAGAATATAATAAACAGAAGGGGGAAGATATATATATATCACCGGCAGAGATGGAAAATGCAATTGCAATGATTCAAATGCAATTGCAGCTTTTTAAAGATGAAAAGACTGACTTTTTAGAACTAAGTAATGATTCGGAAAAAACTAAGCAGACATTTAAGTGTTCATCATATATGCAATACATATACTACAAATTGCAGAGTAGTACAATTTATATATTTATTAATTTACTGTCATATTTTATACATAAAATAATTATACTATTATTCTTTATAACAAGTGAAAAATGCAATTAGCTATATATTCAAACAATAAAAAATTGATTGTATTTAGTTCGTGTTCTGTTTGCTCCTAAATTATGTAAATAAGAGTCGCAAGTGCAGAATATTTTTCTTTAAAAAAAAAAAAAAAAAGTTATTTCGTGTTATTTCATTTTGCAATTACTGAGTATAAAAATTTTCTTCTAAAAATAACTAGCATTGCATGAAAAAAAAATCAAAGCATTCAAATCAAGGGCTTATTTATATTAATACTCCTCATTTGCTCGCGGCAAAATCACGAGCTGAAAAGTAAATAAACATCCTCGATCATTTACGAAATACAAAAGCAACACTAATAGATATCAAATTTTTATCAGTGCAGCTAAACGTAAACACAGCTTACATGTGTAACTAACACAGACGCTGAGTCGTCAATACGTGAGCACAACACTTACGACACAAATCGAATGATACCGAGAATGAAAAAAAAAAAAAAAAAAATGTACCTGTAATAAGCTTCTGCGTCTGTTTGCTTTCGGTGGTTTTTGTGCTGTCATCATCATTGCGATGATTCTCCGATGATGCATCATCCTTCTTGACTTCTGCATCATTATCATCGGTGACCGGTGTCCATGCATAGCGTCCTCCTTCCAAGGGAGTTCCTTGGACGAAATCAAAATTCCAACGATCCCGATTTTTCTTTTCCAACTTTTTAGTTTCAGTTTCTAAAAAATTATCGGTGAATTCGTGATCTGGAGGGCCGAAGAGACACCTCCGGGCTCGCATCGGGGCCCAAAGCACTCCAGGTCCCGGGTCGGGCCTCAAAATCCCCATTGCTGCCACGTCCCCCATGATTCAAATGGGCATCGATCCAGACAAGCCAGCGAAGCGACCGCACTCTGCAAGAGCAACCATTTAAATGCCCCTTCTCCTTTGAAGTTCTGGCAGTAAACAAGGCAAACGGGGACGCAACTTTTTTCTACTCTCTCGCTTTCTAGCTCTTTTTGTTATTTGGTTATTCGTCAGCCCGGCGAATGTTGTTACACTGGCGTTTTTATCTTGTTTTATTTCTTTTTGCGTTTTTTTTTTCTTATCTGTATTTACTTGGCTCTTAGGTTACGCCATGCAGGTAGCTACGTCATATCCGGAAAAGAGAGGGTTGCCTTTTGCTGGATTTGCTTGGCGAGAGTTTTTTGGTTTCTGGCTACGGCGGTAGCGCCATTCGATTTTTTTTTTTTTTAAAAAAAAACAAGAATGAGCTTTTATTTAGCAAATTCTATGTATTTATAATTATTATTATTTTGTCATTCGAATAAGTACATTTGTTCAAACTGATGTTAATATATGTAAGTAATGTGTTCTTAATAATTCGGGGGGGGGGGGGGGGGAATTGTGATGTTTATTTTTTTTTAATACTTGAATATTTTTATATATAAGAATTAAATGTATAAATTTTAATATCAAAGAATTAGTTTGAATATCCTTGAAATACTGCACATAAGAATTACCACAAACCAATTAATATTTCAGCATTAATATTTAAAATTAAGTTTATTTGTATTTTTCAATGCTTTAGAACTTTTTTACCTTTTGACTAAAGAAGTGAAGGAGCATGAATTGAAGAAGAACGCGATATCAGAGAAAGAGAGAGAAAGATTTGTAGTTTCAGAGCTTGAATGAATATTTTTCGTAACTTAGCATAGTTTTCGATTTAATGCATGTTGTGTGATATTCATTCACAATTTTACTGTACTTTTTTCTCCCAGTCTTTACTTTACTCTAACATTATGAAGCAATAAAATAATATTTAACTGTTATTTATTAATTAATTTATTTTTTCCTTTAAATATTTAATTCTGTAACGTGAGGAATTTGTTTCGAATTTTTTTTTTTTACCTTCATCATTTGACTGTGATATTGAAAAGGTTGTCTATTATATATAATAAATCTGTTGTTTTTAATTTTCATAGCATTCATAATATATTCATAATATTTTCATAACTTCAATTGTCATAGTATTACAATTGAAAAAGTTTTGCAATTGTAATACTATGACCGAAAATACTAACAAAAATCATTCACTTTATTTACACAACATACATGCAAAAATACATATGTTACTGCCTAAAGTAGATACAAATCATTAACTTATTCTAAATCAAGAAAACAGTTATACATATAACGTTGAAAGAACATTTAATTTATCATTTTTCCTTTTCGGAAGCTGTATTCCTTCACGAGCCGACAACACTCGTCAACTGACAGATTTGTTCATGCCCGAATGCGATTTGGGCAGTTTTAAAATTTGTTCTACAAACAGATGCGTGAAAACGTGCTATATGAGCACGAGATAAACTTACGCATAAACTTGTCACGACCTGTGATATTCATGTGCGGACGCTTTTGTATGGATTATTAGATCTCTGTGCAGCTTCTAAGAAACGCAGAGTATACCACATACCTGTAGTATTGTGATGATTACGTATATTTAGAAATGCACATAAGCACATTCTATTTTATCGTACTAAATTTTCTTGAGTTTGTAAATACGTATGACCAATTTTGTTAGCTATTGAATTTTATAAATGGAGTTAAATTTCATAGCCTAACTGAAATATTGGTGATTTTTTTTTTTTTTTTTTTTTATGTTTTAATCTTTATGAGACAAGACAGTAAATAACAGCAGTGAGAGTGTAATTTTGAATTTTGTTCTTACACTAATGTAAATGTAAAGAAGTGCTCAAGGCTGTCTTCGAGTAATGTTAAAAAATAGTACCCAAAATTGGAAAACTTTTTTTCGATAAAAAAATGCGTCCGGATATTAATTTTATATTCTGACTTCGCAAGCCTTTAGAGAACGGCATATTTTATAATACTACTCGTTTATATTTGTATTGATCCTTTTTTTTCTCTGGTGTAATATGTGTTCTATGATTCTTCTCTTATATTATTGAGTTAAACGGCCTTTAAGCTTTAAATATTCACACGAAAAATGGCAAATATTTGGAATATTCCTAAATTTTAAGGATACTGCATCATAAATAGATGTATGTGTTACAATGTCGCAAAGTTAAATGAAAGTTGGAACAATTTGCTGCCTTGTGAAATGTGTTCGAAATTTTGATCAAGTTCTTGAACACTAGATGGAGAACTTCAATAAAAATATCCTCAGTAAATATGATTAGTTTAAAACCATTCGGAAAAAAAAAAAAAAAAAATCCGTTCATAGTAGTTATATATTTATGGTTTTTCACCCGCTTACCCGCATAAAATCAAAAAATATGTTTTAATATTTAATGTTGGGACCAGTGGATCCGAGAGATGTCATTTACACGAAGACCAGGCTCAGGACGCCCTCGACAGACCAGTCGTCGAGAAGACCGCCACATTGTAAGAAATGCACGCGTACAGCCAACTGCTTCATCGGCCGCCATCCTTGCACAGGTAGCACCTACACTAGGGGGCCCTGTGTCTTCTCGAACCATACGAAAGCGCCTGGCCGAAGGACATTTAGGATCGCGGCGCCCATTACGTGTGCTGCCCTTGACGCCCACCCATCGATGCCTCCGTTTGGAGTGGTACCGCGCACGAGGAAACTGGATTGCAGCGGAATGGAACCAGGTCGTCTTTAGCGACGAATCCAGATTCAATCTCAGCAGTGATGACAATCGTGTTCGTGTGTGGAGACCCCGTGGTGAACGCCTCAATCCTGCCTTTGCTTTACAGCGACACACCGCTCCTACAGTATGATGGTATGGGGTGGTAACAATACACAGTAACCCCTAGTATTGATCCGTGGCACCATGACAGCCCAGCGGTATATCCATGACATCCTGCTACGGCTCCCAGGAGCCATTTTTCAACAAGACAATGCTTGGCCTCACACAGCAAGGGTGTCACAAGATTGTCTCCGCACTCTTACTACCCTTCCTTGGTCTGCCCGATCTTCAGATTTGTCTCCAATCGAGCATATCTGGGATCATTTGGGCATCCTACGAGTTGGAACGAACTAGAGGTAAGGTTACAGCAAATATGGAACGAAATGTCTCAAGACATCATACAGAACTTGTATGCCTCGTTGCCTGATTGTATCGCATCATGCATTCGAGCTACAAGTAGTTCAACGGGGTATTAAATCCTCCATTCTTTTGCCTTTTTCTCTGAAATAAATGATCCTTTTTCTTTGATTTTCTAATCATTTACTTATATCAAAGTGTTCATTACGTATGTAAAATTTCGTTTCATTTTGACGACTCCTTCTAGGTGCGCTAATTTATTTGTCCATGAGGGTAATCGAGTTTTTCTAAAATGTAAATATACTTTGTTATAGAATTCAAGGCTGCTAATAAAGCTACTTTTCATTAAATGTACATAACTTTTTTTTTTATCAAGAACATTGCATGTGAAATTTCCTATATGCAATAAGTACACTTTAATCCGGCACGTTTGGAACAGCGGATTACCGGATTAGCCATTTTATTGGATTTTCGAGTACTAATTAATATAATTTAAATGAAGATATCAAAGATAATTTACCCTTTGTATTTAAATTTTAACGATTTAAACATGTATTTATGCACATTCTATATTGGTGTGGATCATATGAATATCCGATAAAATATTTTGTCATTCTGGTAACTATAAATTAATTTCAAACATTGAACAGGAATTTAATTGAATATTCTTGCATTGATTAAAAAGGCAGAACAAAAGAAAAATTAATACCATCCAATGATAAATAAAACAAGTTGTGAAGATTCACTCTAATCACACGCTTGCGCTTATTTGTTTTATTAACATTTGATAAGCACCTGCTGGACTCTGTCAGAATATTTTACTGTGCAGTACATTGTTCGCAAAACACATAGTATGTACCCCCCCCCCCCAGAAAATGAGAAACAATAAACTGAAATGAAAACTATGGTGAAAATGCGAGCAGCACTTCATCACGATCTGGTGCTCAAGGTCAACAAATACCGAATTCTCACGAGAAAATTCGACAGCAAACGGTTCTACCAATTCCGGATGAAAGAATGCGCTGAACCAACAAATGCCGCATTAAAGAAAAGTTACTGTATTATGATATCATAATTTTAATATTTTCTGCGTTGTTCGTATAGTAATAAATCCGACAAAATTTAAAATAGTCATATGATTCAGATGTTGAAAGTTGATAATTTATGTGTAACATTTTAAACTAGTTGTCACATATTCTGCGTTGGTAATCTAAATTATAACAGAATTTTCAATTATAAGACTCTTAAAGAAAGACACATCAAATGTAACATTCACCTTCGTATTCAGACTAACATTTCCATTTCAAACTAACAAACATTCACATAATACATTTCCTACGAGGGCAGTTCAAAAAGTGCTTGCATTTGAAGACAGATGGCACCATTCAGGTGAATTGTTGCTGCGTGCCGAACAGATTTGACTTCGATTCGCAAGTAAGCTTTGATTTGGTAGTCATTTGCTGCCCAATAAAAATTTGATTGCGACCGCATCGAGTTATCACCGTCGATGATAAATGGATTCATCGCGTTATAAAACGGAAGGCAAACAGCATTCAAAACAATGGGCTCCTTCCAGTGAATCTGCTCCAAAAGAAGGCGAAGATGGTCCCTTCGGAAGGTAATGACGAAGAATTTTTGAGGTGCGAAAAGCGTCATTATCATGAAAACCAGCAATAAATTTCGACACAGCTGTCGAATGAGTCATGATGCTAACGAAAAAAGAACCATTTTCCTTGCTACAAGCGCCATCTTTTGTCTTTTCTTAATAAACGACTGTGGTGTGTTGATAACCCAGATCATAATAGACTTCCTAATCACAAAACATTTAAATCAGACACTTCAATTATTTCAGGACTTACTAACATTGCTTCAATTGCGATTTATCCTCCCCGTCATAAATTCTTTTAGTGCGTCACTACAAAGGCATTCAATATAGATTAAACATGTCAAACTCGCCGCCTGCAACGAATACGGTCCAGCCAGAAATTTGTTTTCAAAATTATTGATACCGAACCGCAACATTCGCAAAATGAAATAATACTCCGACCAATTACTCCTCCTTAAAAAGCAACGAATATTTTAGCAACCGATGATAAAATAACGCCATTAGTCTTCTGTTGCATTGCGTGGTATCTCTAACATTAAAGGTTCTGCTTTCAGAGAATAGTGGCCTCAGTGGTGTAGTGGTTAGCGTATCTGAGTGCGAGCACTGCCAACTCAGGTTCGATTCCCGGTAGCTTTGGCTTGGGAGCTGGTCGTGGATCAACTCAGCCTTTCATCCTTCCGCAGTCGATAATGAGTACCAAGTGTGCTTGGGAAAACAACTGAAGGTCTAGCATCGAGTAAGCCACTCGGCCTGGACGCTAGCTAGTGATTAGCGCTCCAGGCCCAAAGGTTACAGAAACATAGATGCGTACCACTTTATGGGCTTCTACAGCCCAGGCAGAATTTAACTTTAAAAAAAAGGTTTTGCGGCTACTCTCTTCTACAACAACGTTAGGAGTTAAAACGCCTTACTTAACCAGCCAGAAGAGACGTCTTTTCAGCCTGGTTGGTAAAGGCACTGCAAAAAGCGGTCGGTCAACTTTCCTTCGAACCCTCTGGACGAAACAACACTGTCATCAACTCAAGGTCATCAATTCTCTCCCCCTCCTCGGGGTCGGAAAACCACCGGCCTCCGAAGTTTATTCATGTAATGTTATTTTACGCCTTTGCATTCACTATGTATTATGGAAACCGGAAGGTAGTAAATTTAAGCTAAATATTGCTGACCATCGTTGGTATTTCTAAGAAAAGTGGGATTCGGAATAATTTTTACTATGATATAAGAGATAACATAATTTGTTTGATATGTCATAATATGTATCTTTCTATAACATAAAATGTGTCATTTTTGTGTCTCATTAGTGTATCTTTCAATAACATAAACACTACGATATAAATCACAAGAAACAGTACTCCTTCTAAGAAGGATAGTTAAGAAAAGCAAAACTACCGTCGTAACTATTTATAGAATTGCCCACAGGACTCTTATTTATAGGATACTACTCCGTAGATGGATATGAGTCTGACTTCCTTGAAATAGATCATCAAAGATTGTGGTTCGATTCAGAAATTTTACCTTTCATTCTAGCTCGCCCACACAGTCCTACTTCTCTTTCCAGCTCCATCCTACGCAGCCAGGTCAAACGGAGGCATCCAATAGGGGTCCAAGTCATTGCAATAAAAAAAGTACTATCTCTGCTTATTCTTAAAAAGTAATCTGTAATCTTACAACATCTAAATTTGATTTCATTTCTCCTTTTATTAGATTGTGTTTAAGTCCTTATAATAACTCTTGAAAAACATTCGGTTTATTGCTTTGTGTTTTAGAACTTTCCATGTTGCAAACCGTATGAAAATAAATAAGCAAATTAGTGATTCGTACAAATTTAATTTGATTTTTAAGACCCTTTTTTGATGAAAAGTGTGTTTACCGCCTTCCACTGGATACTATTTAAAGGTCATTGTATGCTTTTATGTTGCACTACGCGAAAAGAAACAGATTTATATATATATATATATATATATATATAAACACCGTTACTCAGAAGGACTTATAAAATAATACCTTCTTCATCCCACGCTAGCTTTTATTATTTAAAAATTAAGTTGGTAGCAAATATACTTCCCGCGTCCGTAGGTAGAATAGACCGTAGGCTTTTTCATCTTTGGGAAAAGGCGAATGTTGCAAGGTCAAATGCGACAACGCCTCACTGTGTCAACTAGAGGTGTGCCCCAAACGGTTATTTTTAAATAATAGGTTCTAGCTTGTTAGTTCCTGTCTGGTAATAGGTTCCAATATAGATTCAATAACTGTCAGATTATATATTTCAAATTCTTACTACCTTCAGAATAAATGCTCCTATATTCTATTACTTACAGAGTATGAGTTCATATTTCTTATTAATTTTTGTACATTACATTATCATATTATTTTTGAATTGCATTCTTCTTTATCAATATTGATTTTTATTCTATGCTTTATTAGTTCTGGATTGTGTTCCACAAACGCAATACTTTTTATGACATAAAAAAGTTTCAGATTTGAGTAGTGTAAAAAAAAAAAAAAAAAAAGGAGCAAGATGAGCATTATTCGAAGTGACAAAATTAATAGGTTTTTGTATGGTATAGATTACTAGCGGAATAGGTTCCAAATAAGTAACTCTATTATTTAACCTATTACGTGAAATAACGCCCATTCCTAGTTTCTCTCTCCATGTAGGTCGCTATCTTCTTCGGTTCTAGGCACATCAATAACACATGGAAACATGGGAAGCAAGTGCATTTAACAGGGGACACAAGTAGCTTTCAGTTACAAGAAATTCGAAAATAGGAGAGCGAGCGAATAAAAATTTTGTGTCCTCGAAGGCATTATTTTTCTCTCAAGTTTTAAGACTATAATGAAATCCTCTCCATTGAAATTTCAAATTAAGTAATTTAATCATTCTGAGAAGACACCAATCTCGTAATTGTCTTAGAACACTAGTGTCACTATGCTGAGATGAATTCTGCCCAACGTATTGCTAACAATTCTAAGAATAATGAGTATACATTCTGCGATTTAACTATCTTATCTGGTCTATTATTAACAACAACCATATATAACGTGAACGAAAGTTCAAACGAATGTCATGAAATGAAGTATATCCAGTTCCTTAAAAGGGTGTTGTGGTAAGCGAGCGCGTTTTTAAAATTTCCCCAATGTAAACAATGCCCAAACCGCAATTATCTGTCACTTTACAACTGTCCCAGTAAGCGTGATCTTCTAATTGAAACACAAGGTCAACGTGCTCTGCAACTTCCTATACAAGGAATCGTAATCCCAAATTGCGTAATGCATTATTTTATTTTTGTTTTATGGGAACATAAATGTCAGCGCCATTCTTAACAAATCGAACCAAAGAGCGGGAATTCTCTTCGATAACTCTTCGATTAAATTTTGGAGTATTCTTCTGAGATTTTTTTTAAAGGTTCTTTGCATGTGCCACGAAATTTTGAGAAAAATCACTCTTTAAAGTCTCGAGTAATTTTTGAACCTGGCAAGTTATTAATGAATAGTCCAAATTGTAGACTGTTTAAACGGTAAAATAATATGTACACAATTTTTTTTTCATGTTATCAGTTTCTTTCAGTAAAAGAAAAAAAATCAGAAACAACAAAGAAGTATGAATTAGTTTTCTTTTTATAATATATTCTCAACGCAGTCTCAAACAAAAATTCAGAGCATAAGAAAATGATTGTTACAATAGTGTGAGAACTTCTTATCATATTACTTGACTTACTCGTATAAACATTTTAACTGATAGGTAAGTCACTAAAATCGCCAAGTAAATTTTGAGTGGGTTTTTTTGTGTACTTAGCTTGTTGTGTTTCCATGAAGTAATCAACCCCAAGGCCCTCCCCCCCAAGAGCTATTGGCAATTAAACTCGTTGTTTTACCGAGGATGGCATTTAATAAATACCAAACTCCACGTAAGGACTTTGGAGGAATCGAGATTCGAAATTTACAATATCAACCACTGAACCAACGCGGCCTCATGAAATATCTAGATAATTGTAATAAATTCTAAAATGCTCTGACGATATTCAGGATCACGCGTTATTTAAATTAGTCTAGAAGAAAAGCAGACTTAGTGATTAGAATTAAATCATCGATGTATCGGTATGAATTAAAAATTCGCCTCAAAAAACATAATGTATTTTGTGTCTCTTTTGTTTCGTTCATTTTACTTTATTACTTATCTGCATTTAACCTAATAGGTTTAACATCCTCCATATTTCACCTTAAAATTTCATTTAAATGAATTTATTTTCTACTCTTCGATAGTTCAGAATGCATATCAAAATCAAAAGAAAAAAAAATTAAATTGGCCTTGCTAATTTCATTTCAACATATGTTAATTTTTTTTTCAGTTAAGAACTCGAAGTAGAAGAATTATTCAAAATGATTACTAATTAGCGAAAAGTAAACATACTTCCAAGCCCTGGGATCCGTAAAAGTAATTTCAATAAAAAGAAAGGAATTATCTTCATGAAATTCCTAATGCATTTTTATGTCAGGAACAAAACACTCTGAAGTGCAAAACGTTCCTAATATTAAACACTGGAACAATACAAAATAAAACCCAAATGAATAAAAAAAGATGATTCTGCTTTAAAAATCAATTATTAAATGAAACATTACGAAGATAAATTATTGAAGTAGACAATAATATTCTGTTCGGATATTAAAACAAAAACAGTCAATAAAATATTAAATTAAGTGTATCTTAACTATGTAAACATACCCTAAGCAAACTAAACGTAACTATATACTATCAGAATGTATTATAATGTCAACATTTTGATCCTAACACCATGTATCCTTCATTTTATGCCCATGCATTTTTGTTGACACAGTTTTCTCGAAACAACATGTTAGCACATAGAATAATAATAAAAGAAACTCACTGTTCATTTTCATTTTAAATCGTAATCTTTTTGTTTTTAAATTGTTTATATTTTTCAAAATTCCACTGTCCCGATATGGATGTTTTTAATTACAAACTATATTTTGTGTAAAAATATTTGTGATTACATTTGTTGATGTAACATTATACTTTGGTTTTATATAACCTGTTATTGTGCCCTTAAATAAATAAATACATAGCGTTATCCACGTATACATTACGTTAGAGACTCCCTACATTTCATCATATCAAATTAAACAATAAATGTACTCGTATCTTCAGCAACCGTTAACAAGTTATTTATAGGTGGAAGTATGAGATTTCTCAGGATAACAAAAGGAGTACAAATTTTGCTATCATTAGGGTTGTATGTTTGCTTACAAAAGTCAACTTTCGGTGGTTGATACACTGATAAGAAGACACTCTCGCAACGTTTTATATTTTTATTTATATTTCATGAATCAATTAATTTATTAATTTCTTTCGAACTGCTATCCAATATGTTTTAGCTTCATGCAATTTTTAACGAAAAATTTGTAAGTCAAGAACACGCGATCCCTAACGATTGAAAAGTGAATTTTATGATGGAAATAAAACTAAGAATTTCTCATTAAAAATTCGGTTTAATGCAGTTATGTTATGTAAAAAAAAATATAAACAAAAAATGGAATCAAACTGGTCATCTGACATTATTGGCAATATGTTCCACGGGGTAAGAGTGTTGAATAGAGAATTTCAACGAGTGAACGTATGACAATGACACAAGTTTATTCTCCGAAGTCAGGATTCGCAATGAAATAATACGTAGAACTGTTGCCACAAGTTTTCTTCTAAAAACAGACTTCTCTCGCTAAAACAGAGCCACTCTGTGAGCTAATTACAATACAACGATATTCTCTTTCTTGTTTCAGTCTACATGTATTGTTAAAGAATAGAATTTGAATTTTCGACTTAATTTTTTTGGATAAAAAATACTCTAAAGTTATTTAACATTTTGACTTCCTCATCCAAAAGAAACATATTGTACATATACTTAATTTACTTTTAACTTAAAATGAAATCTGGCATATCTACGAGGGAGTCGTGTAAAGTTTTGATAATGACAAAAAAAGTAACGAAGATATATGGATAAAATGTATTCTGCATGCTAACTGATTTTTATGAACATAGTTAACGTTGTAAATTACAGATATTCATATAAGAGAATAAGTTAGATTTGTTCGGATCAGGAAACTACAGTATCTTAAAGTTTTGTAAATATTATCCCGGGAATCATCAAGTTTTAATAATTACTAAAAACAATCGTGATAGAAACTCAATTTTCATTTATTATTCTTAAGACTTCTCTACATAGTCGCAATCCAGAGTTATACATTTCTCCCAGAGTTTCTTGAACTTTTGATGGTCATCATTGCAGAACTCGGCATATTGATCTCATATCTTCTCCACACTGCGGTTTACTTCAATCGATGGCTACCAGTAAGGAAACAAGTCAGCAATAATAGCTGTAATTTACAACTTTGTGTACATAAGGATCAATGAATTTTCTTAGCAATAATTAAAAGTTCTCGATAACCCCCAGGTATAAAGTATTTCAGAATTTCAAGGGAACTGTATGATAAATGGATATGCTTAATACAACCCCACGAGTTTGGTATTAATTTTGGGGCATCTTCTCTGGCTGAAAATGTGCACCAAGTTTGATTCTTGTTCCAAGACAGAAGGTGAAGACAACCTTCAATGGAAAGGAGTACAGTCACAACTCATTTGATTTCACAGTTGAATTCCTGATTCTACCAGAAAAACGTCATGTAAAGGGTAAAATCTGTCTGGTGAAAATCCTCAAGTTGGTGTGGAAGTTCGGAGAGCGAGGTGCCAGGTCAAGTATCATCCTTGTCAATTGACTGTGGTTCAAAATCCGTCACCAGTAACTTCGTATTGCTTCTAAATACGATATTGCAGACAATTAATCCACTTATAAAGACGTTGACGCTTCAGAATTTTGTTATTGTTTTAATCCTTGCATACGATGTCATCCCTGATGATAATTTTATTAAAATGCTCCTATTCGATTAATGTTTCATTCATTGCAAAGTTTATGATTAATGTTGCGAATTTTAGATACAAATTATTTGTTTTTCGAACAGCTTTAAAATTTAAAAAAAAAACCATTTCGAAGTCATTTAAAGTATTGGTTACAAAAGATTTCTCTGTATTTCGCTTCGAAGCAGTGGACAAGAGTCACCGTAATTTGTAGGCGAATTATTATAATTTTAACGTGTTATTTCCTTCAAAACTATACCAGATCCATGAGACCATTTATGGAATTATGGC
>BMAW01117376.1:0-11872 GCA_019974015.1 Nephila pilipes | reverse complement strand
ATTATTTCAGATATATTTATTTTGAACATTTGTTGAAATTGTCTGGTAATTTTATTGGTTTATACATTAAAAGTTTTCAAATTTGAATAGAAAATTAATTAAAAGATATTTAAAATGTAACATTGCATATTTGAAAGGTTGTATTTTAATATCTTGAAAAAGATTCTATTATATCTTAAGAATTGTTATTGATAAATTTAGAAAATGATTTTCATATGAGTAATTATTTGTGTGTTGTAGACTATCCATAATATTACATTGTAATCGTATCTTTAGTGACTTCTTGACTTTAGTTCGTTCAAATCAGTATTGAAAATTATTTTCATACATATAAAATATGTATGTATGACGCTGATGATACATTACAGCATAACATAGTACTTAAAGCTATACTTTTTTGTCGATGACTATACAACAGTGATGCTTGACAAGAATTCTATTTTTTTTCACTTCATAACAGTGTAATGAATTTAAACTGTCTTATTTAGTTGACGGAGAAATTATTATATATATATATATATTATCTTGTTTTAAGATGTATATTTAAGATATTAAGATTTTACCATTTTCGAAGAACTGTTGTACATCAGTTTTTCTTTCTAATAATATTGTGTGACAATCATAAAGTTAGAAATTATACACACAGAATAAAATGTTGACAAAAATAGCTTTTATTCCTGATTATTTTTTAATGAATTGAAGTAAATTTCAGATGCTTTATGATAGGAATAAGATATTTCAGAATATTTTTTTTTCAAGAACATGGTTTTAATTTAAACACAAATTTAATGTGTATTTTAAAACCAAATTTTCACAATCTAATCTGCCATTCTTCCTGTTATGTCCCACGCGGAGAAGAAAGAAATACCCAGACTTACTGATTTTGAAATAAGTATGTTTGTATAAGATTTGAACGTATATCTTTATCAAATGTAAAACATTACATGTATACAAAACAAAAACAAAAAAAAAAAGGAGATCAACAATTTTAAAAAATTTCACATGTCTTCAAAAATACATCGACGAGGATCTTTGGTTTTCTAGTACAATTGATGAGTCATCTGGATCAATTAGTATGATCTGAATTATTGCAGTCAAATACAACGCCCAGTCATCAATATTTGTGTCCTTGTTGGATGAAAAAGGTTGTACAAACTCTGGATAGTATGTGACATTGGGCTATTCGCGGTTTCTCTTCACTAACCTTGGGGACTTTTAATTAAGATTGATTGCTTTCACTAAACAACCTTTGCGCAACCAAAAATAAAACGTGAATATGCAGATTGGAAGTAGGTAGAAATGAAGTGAAGCGGGAGAGTTAGGAAATATATAAACTCCGACTGAAAGTCGCGAAAGTGAAGCTGAAGGAGAAGTTATAGAGAAGATGAGGGAGACGATATAGAGAGGCTGAAGGAGAAGTGGAAATAATCTGAAGGAGAAGTGGAAAGAGAGGTTGCAGGAGGAGTTGATAAGAGAGATTGAAATAAACTTCAGGACTAAAGGCGTAGTATTTACAGAGATTTAAGGTTCCAGATTGCTACATTAATTGCGGAGTTTGAGTTGCAGTAGAGGAAGGATTAGTGGTAAGAGTCTGTTGAATTATTATTGGTGCGTTGAATTTTGGGTAGTAGATATCTTCCCCTGGAGAGCATATTTAGTTGTTGTTATAGTAAATAGAAGTTAATAAATTCCGTAAATATTGTTCTAGTGTCACTTTGATTGGGTATTGTGTCTTAGTGTTTAATAATTGAATCTAACTATGGCACAAGAGGCAGCCCGGGTCGGGCAGGCGTCACAAGTAGACCCATCGCAACACCATTCTGAAATGAGCTTTTGGTTGTTCACTTTTTATAACCCCTCATTCTTGGGGACTATGGATAAAATTCTCGACGCGGTATGGTTCAGAAGAACCCGAAGAAGAACCACTGAATCCACAGGCATTTTTAGAGGTCTTTTGGTTAAAATTTCGTATTGTAAAATAGTGTTTAGAACAGTTTTGTAAAGAAGAAAATATTTTGAAATTTACTAAACTGGGAGTAAGTTACTCAAGGGATATTAATAGGATGCTATAGCTGTATAAATTTCGTAAGATTACCTTAGACAGTTTCTGAGATACTTTGCTTTAAATTAGTTAACATTTTAAAATAAGATTTTTAGAAAATTATTCTTAATTCACTGATTCATTGCTTATTTACGCCGCGTTTAGAAGTAAAAAAAAAGGTCATTGGCAAAGGAACTCTTAATTTTGAGCCCGATAAAGAAATGAGGTCGACATCTGACATGGTAAGTCCTTCTCCAAACTTCCACGCCACACCAAAGGAAAGTACTTAGAACCTCGAGCAGATTTAACGCACATTAGCCCATTGGCAAGAATGATTTTTAGTGGCATCGGGGTTTGAACCACGATTCGACAAAGCAGCGACGGCAGAGAATCCACGACCTTGACCGCTAGGCCACACACACTAAAGTATCTGTCATATTAAGAAACATAATTCCTGGCAGAGTTTTCTGTTTAGGATTTCCAGTTAATTATGTTAAAATGAAGTAGTACAAAAAAAAAAAACGCAAAAACATTTTTTATCAACACTTGTGTGCGTTTTACAATTGATACTTTAAAAATTATAACTTAATATTTAATGGTTCTGTTCATGAATTTATGCTGACAATTTGAGTAAAAGCTAGCTACTTTGAGCTAATTGATTTCTAATTACAATTTCATGATTGAAAAAAAAAATTGAAAAATATTAAGATTGCACGATTACCATAACAACATGAATAACATTTAATGGGAGAAACAAAATGAGAATCCACAATGGGACATCGCCTTAAGGCACATTGTATAACAATGTATAAGATAATGGTTAATAATACAATATGGATGCATGATGCTTATAATTCAATGCTGGGAAAAAAAGTACTCAGTTTTTATATTCCAGAGATATACACTCATAGACAAAAAAAATTAGCGAACCAAGAAGGAGACGTCAAAATGAAACGAAATTTTACATACGTAATGACTACTTTTATGTAAGTACATTATTAGAAAATCAAAGAAAAAGGATCATTTATTTCAGAGAAAAGGGGAAAAGAACGGAGGATTTAATACCCTGTTGAACCCCCTGTAGCGCGAGTGCACGATGCGATACGATCGGACATTGAGGCATACAAGTTCTGTATGATGTCTTGAGACATTTCGTTCCATATTTGCTGTAACCTTGCCTCTAGTTCGTTCAAACTTGTGGGATGCCCAACTCGCCATCCCAAATGATCCCAGATATGCTCGATTGGAGACAAATCTGGGGATCGGGCAAGCCAAGGAAGGGTAGGAACAGTGCGCAGACAGTCTTGTGTCACCCTTGCCGTGTGAGGCCGAGCATCGTCTTGTTGAAAAATGGCTCCTGGGAACCGTTGCATGAGTAGCAACACATGTGGTTGCAGGATGTCATGGACATACCACTGGGCTGTCATGGTGCCATGGATCAATACTAGGGGTGACCGTGCATTGTAGGCAATGGCACCCCCATACCATTACACCAGCTGTGGGAGCGGTGCGTCGCTGTAAAGCAAAGACAAGATTGAGGCGTTCACCACGGGGTCTCCACACACGAACCCGATTGTCATCACTGCTGAGATTGAATCTGGATTAGTCACTAATGACGACCTGGTTCCATTCCGCTGCAGTCCAGTTTCCTCGTGCGCGTCACCACTCCAAACGGAGGCGTCGATGGGTGGGCGTCAAGGGCAGCACACGTAATGGGCGCCGCGATCCCAAATGTCCTTCAGCCAGGCGCCTTTGTATGGTTCGAGAAGACACAGGGGACCCTTGTGAAGGTGCTACCTGTGCCTGATGACGGCAGATGAAGCAGTTGGCTGTACGCGTGCATTTCTTACGATGTGACGGTCTTCTCGTCGACTGGTCTGCCGAGGGCGTTCTGAGCCTGGTCTTCGTGTAAATAACATCTCTCGGATCCACTGGTCCCAACACCTCCTCACAACTCAATCAGAGCGACCTAATTGACGAGCTACTCGCCTAGCTGACCACCCAGCTTCCATCATGCCGATGATTCTCCCTCTCTCAAACTTCGACAGCTACTCATATTGTCTTCGAAAACGGCGTAATGGCTGGTCTACCTCAGCTCTTCCTTTGTAAAAGATTCAGCACATTCAAACAAGCTTTGGTTACCTGTTTTATACTCCACGGAGAACGAAGTTAAACTCCCTCTCCCGGCTTTACGTAATGCGCAATCACGCTGCATTTCTAATCATTTGCATATCTCCCCGATATGTACCTTCATGCCAAGTTTCGTTACGATCCCGCAATTATTTATTGGTGCGCTAATTTTTTTGTCCATGAATGTATTTCAGTATGATTAAAAATAAGCTTCAATGGAAATAGATCATATTTTCCTGGTCAAAAATGCTAATGTATTCAAATGTAATATGTTATTTAAGTCGTAATTCAAACTGCATGAATTATTTCTTAACTATTTCTATCTACCATTTCTTAACTATCGACAATTGTTAAATTATTCCTTTCTTAGTTAAAGTCAGTGTGATAGATCCGTAATCAGGTTAAAGGAAAGCATGTAAGAATTTATTTACTGCATGGTAGGATATGAAAAAAATACTATCAAAAAGAAAATTAACTCGAGTGATTTACATACTTATTTTTTCTCATACTTCATGGGAATTTGATTAATTTTAAAAGAATAGAGTATGATTTATTGAAAAGAATTAAGTATCGAAACAAATTATACTTAACTTTGCCTTCCAGAGATTAAATTTCTACTCTAAATTTATTTTGCAACAGAGAGTACAAAATAATGAGAATAAATACTGCTAACACATTTGATTGTCTTTCGCCTTATCGTCTTAATAAAGCAATTGTAACATTTAAAGTTTAAATGAAGGGGGTGATATACTGTTTTCAATCTGCTGACCCATTTCAATCGCAGATTCTATTAACGAAGTATGAAATACGCAGAGTAAAACAAGAAATATAAGAGCGAAATGCCACATTCTGAATTGTTTTCCAGTATTGAATCAAAATGAAGCGGCGACATTAATTAACACTGAATCAAATATAAACTAATGCCAATAATGCGATCGGATATATTAAACTTAATTTTATAACAAAGCTGTTTGTCTCTTTGAATTTTATAATTGTTGTATTCCAAAATACAGATTGAAAATATTTGAGTTCAAACGTTACAACTTGTGATATATATTCTTCACATGCTTCAATAGTGGAATTTTATAACTTTTTACGCGAAGTCCTTCTGAATTTCTCCCTAACAAATTGTCAGAGTTTATTAAGGTTTCCGTTGAAGATTAAAGTTTTAAATTTGATGTTTTTCTTGCTCATTATTTAAAGAAATATGAATAGGCTTGTAAAGCTTTTCGCTCGTTTTTCCTTTCAACTCAGTTCTTGGACTATTTTATTGAGGAAGAATCTGGACTTATATAAACTGGAATTACTATTAATTGTACTCGCGGCCGGCGTTTTCGTCGAGTTGTTGTTTTTAGCTCTGATGCCACTAAAGACTCGTTGAGAAGCGGGGCTGGATGACATCGAATCTATAGAGGTGCCAAGTCCTCTCGTTGACGTGGTGAGGAAATCCGGAGAAACTGGTGGCAGCTCAGGTGTTCGTCATCGTTACTTGACCGAGTTTCAAAATTACGAGGTCCATCGCTTGTTGCTTTTGAGTGCAATATTAATAAACAGTCACTGTCTATTTCAATTTTAAATTGTTTTTATACTGCTGCGACTCTTTTCTACAACAACGCCAGAAGTTAAAACGTCTTACTAACTGGCCAGAAGAGACGTCTTTTCAGCCTGATTGGTAGGAGCCCAGCAGAAGGCGAAGGTCAACTTTCTTCGAACCCACTGGTCCAGGCTTCGAAACTGCTGCTGCATCCAAGGCCCAATACCCCCCCCCCCTCTTCCACGAGGTAGAAAAAAAATCCCTCGATGTTTCGGAGATCACAGCCTACGCCGAAATATAAACAAAATTGTAATATTTCTCTTTCATTTTGCACAATATATTCCAAGAGACCATAAATTATAACCCATCTTATTTACATGATAAAACCGCTGTTACATTTCTGAATTTATCTTGATGTGAATTATTTTAGATAATTTGATTTTTCATGAGTGAGTGAAAGTTCAAATATTGGAAATTAAACTTTAACAGTATGAGAATAAGAATTTGTTAGTGAAATCTTAAGAATCCAATCCATTAATAAATCATTCGCAATAATTTCTTCCTATATAATTATATTTTTTACATAAATACCGATTTCAATCATTTATATATTCTCAAATCCCTGTTCGGTCAAATAACGCTAATATAAGGATTTTTTTTTTAATAATAGAAAGGGTTGACAATGAAGCACTTAAATCTCAATATCGTTTTCCTGCCTCACTTATGGTAATTGAAAGATTTTGCAGCTTTTTTACATTCAACTATTTTGTATTTAGCTGTTGTATACAATACAATATTGATTGACCGTTATAGAAAGTAATCATATACATAATTTCAATTTATTATACTCTCTGTGAAAGTTGTCGTTATTCATAAAGTTAATTCGTATTTTTATTCGTATTCGTACCTTTAAGTCGCAAGTATAATTGTTAAAAATATATAGAAAATATCTTACAATTCTTATTCGCATATTGAAAAATGAATAAATCAAGATTTATATGTTACGTGATTGAAAGTTAAAAAAAGTAGCTTTTTTGGCCATGATTCAAGATTACTTAATATTTTTTTCGGGGGGGTGGAGGAACGAAACACGTAGATAATGTTATCAACTAAGGAACGTAACAAATATTGTAGCATCCAATTTTGCTAATTATTCTGGATAATTTAAGTTGAAAGTGGGATGTATTTTTCTTGTAGTTAATCGTTACATTTCTCTTCGTAACAGTTTGCAGACATGTATCCATGTCTTTAACACTGGTAAATGTCCTTTTCAATTTCATTGTAAGTGTATTTTTTGCAACTCCCAAACTGCTTTAGACCGAAATAATAAAAGAAATTTCTTATATTCACTAATTTCGAAGGAATTTCTTGTACTAATTCTGGATAATTTGTGGATATATGAAAGAAGTGTTACGTCTAAGTTCGCAAGTCTTGAAATGTGACTCGAAACTAAAGAATATCAAACAATTCCAAATAAAGCCGGAAACTTCGTGTTTCACTGAAAAAGAAATGTCTGGAACCATCCCAAATTTTCTATTCGCCTTTCTACTTTGGTCAGGCTTCGTTGAAAATTGTGATAATACAATCAAACACCGTCTCTTATCGCGAATTTTCGATATTTTATTATTTGTAATATGCATAGACGTCTGTGCTTTTACTGTTATAGTTTCTCAAACTGTTGATAAGAAACTAACAACAGCTTATATTTCCTGCCCCATAATAAGTATAATAGTATGGTATAAAATGCGTAGCAAACGGAAACTTATCACTTCTCTATTGCAGAGTGTTCCAGTGGTAAATTCCTCTTTATATGAGAAAGCGATTAATTGTTTAGTGTTTATAAATTATTTCACATGTTTAATACTCCCCGCCATTCTAATAAACACTGTGGTTAATCCTAAGTCTCTAGCAAGTTTAACTTACGGATATGAATTAAAAAACAGTTCCCTACTATCTGTCATAGGAATCCTGAAAGGCTCACTTTACTATGTGCTATATCCCTGTACCACTAATATTGTTGCCATTTTTTATATCTCTTTGTGTTGGCGCTGTTCATTGTATTTAAATAACCTTGTGAAGAATATTTCTAAGTACACGCCCAAAGAATTCGAACAATCTAAACAACTTGACATTCTGAAGAACAGAGCAAAGATTTGTAGAGAATTGAAGAGCATTGAGACTGTATTCTCCTTGCCCATCTTCCTTATAATCGTTGCCAACTTCTTGATGTGCAGCTCCCTGCTTGGAGGAGTGTTAATCAAAATTAAATTTGATAGAGATAATATGATTTTCATGTTCTATTTCGCCAATGCTATTTTATGCGTACTCACAACACTCTGGGTGGCTGGCAGTGTTTCAATCGAGATGAATAGATTCAAGGAAGCGTTTCACCAAACGACTCACGAGAGATTACTTTATTACCACGAGACAGAGAGAGAAGAAATACATCTCAAAATGGACTTGTTCAGCGAACCAGATTTTGTACTCACGGGATACAATATTCTTTCTTTTAGAAGAAATACTATTCTGGGTGTGATTGGAACTTTGCTTACATATACTGTACTTGTTGTAACAACAAATTAGTCTTATACAATTTGCAAACAAACTCACTCGTTTAATATTTATAAACTGTGGAGACAAATCATTCGATGTCGGCAAAGAAGATGACGGACAAAGAAATTCGAAGTGGTATTTCCTATAAAAATAACAAAACTCGCAAAAGTAATATGAAAATGAAGCTAGTATAAGAATTGAATGAGAATAAATAGTAAGTCACAGTATCGTAGTTAAGTTAAGTCAAAATAGACAAACAGTAAATTTGGAGAATAAGGGACACCAAATACTCTATAATACTTTAAAACTGCAGCAATTGTGCGTTTGCGTGTGTGCTATTGGAAGGGACCGAAAATGGGTAGTGGAAGCGAGCAGTATTAATTTTTTTCTAGATGTAACATCTCGAATTACCAAGTACTAATTTTATTTGACGTTACCTGAAAACCACACTCTTCCCTGCTGATATTTATCGCACCTGCAAATATTTTATTAGGAGTAATCTGACTTTACGTGCAATATATGTAGGATGTTACTAGCCCTACACTCCGGTCATCTTATGTCACTCGGATTCGAAGACAGCTATCGTAGTGTTGTAGATATCACTAAAGTTATTGAAGAAAAAGAACTATTGTAAAATACCTATTTTATTTACTTTTTATTTATTTTTGGCTTACAAGTGGAGTTTTTGTTCTTTTCCCCCCAATAGATCTTTGTGGTGTAGAATAAAAAAGAATCTCACATTTAAATATCTTGAAATTTCGCACATTGTCGTTGTTCAGGATTTTTAAAATTGTACATGGAACGCGTTCATATTTTATGTGCAAGATTCTGAATCATTATGATCTACTGTAGTCATGTACGCTAGATGTCTATCTCCTCTAGTTTTATGGTTTCATTTGTTTATATCCGTTTTTCACGAGTACGTATATTCACAGTTCTTTAGCTTCATTTCCTAAGTATTTCTCAACGATTATTGTTATAAACGATTATTATTTTCTGGAAAATTTTATTATTCAATTATTAGAACATAAGCACCGATATTTTCAAAGAATTAATTGAGAATCATTGCAGTAGATTTTCTTACCCTTTCTAATATCATGACTGCCATGGTTTTCGGTGAGATATCGTTAATCCTCTACGAACATACATAACCAAATACCATTCCTGTTCTAAATTTTTTCCCTTCCCTATTCTACTTCTACTCAAAGCATATTTTACTGGTATACATGATAAGCACATGTGGTATTTATAATTATTATAATATATTTTTCCAGAATCTAATGTACGGTTTAAATTTCGGGACTACGGGACACATCCATCAACTTATTGCTTTTTTATTAGCTTGCAAATATCTATCACTCTGAGAGGAATGAAAAAACTGAGATACTAAGAGATTTTTAAGAAAACTGATTTTTTCAGTTAACTTATGTGTGTCATAAACATATATACTCTGAGAGGAAAATGGAGAAAGCTATTAATAGAGTCCTCTTATTTTTGCGCATTGTCAAAATTTTGTAGTTGTATAGTGAATGTTTTTGGTAAAAACTTTTTAATTCATATAGATTTAATATCTAAAAATTGAGTTTTCATAACCTGGTTTTGGGGAGAAACTTCCAAGTTCTAACCTGTCATTCATTCAATAAGAGCCCGGGTCTTCAATAGACGTCCCCCATCCTAGCGGTTCTAAGACATGCTTGTCAGTCTAGTTCGTTCCGCGGAGTGAATATCTCTTTTCAATCTACTACACTGCTAGCGGCTCCAGTGGCTTCGAGAGCTCATATTTATGAGCTCTCAAATCAAAATACGAACACGCTGTATTGAATTAAATAATAACCAATTCATTAACATTGAATTTAAAGCATTTTTCATTCTTTCAGAATATTTTTATTCTATGCAACTTCTCAATTTGTTTTTATTCAATTTTCAGAAATCATGACGATGAGATATTTCCGTACAGGAATATAAACTCCATAATTTCGAAATCTTACACTATAATTTAATGCATTGTTACTATACACATAGGCATACTATTGATAACTATTGCTTTAACTTTATCTGCATACATAAATTTAGTTTCGTGGTACTTTTGATTTTATCCTACTATTATCTTCAATAGGACATAGTTATATTTTTTTGAAAGAAATTTATCTTAAACTTTTTATGATATTTTTAATTATTTATTCATTTAATTTTTTTTAAAAAAAATTAAAAAAAAAAAAAAATGGAGACAATTTTGTAACAGGCTTTTATATATTAAGCTGGATTATTCTAGAATTATAGACCTAACTCTTTCCGTAAAAAAAAAATTATTATTAAAAATGGCTACTACACTAAAAATATAAATTGATAAAAATTCCAAAAATTAAATCCAAATTTATAGTTATTTTTTAAACATATGTAACTGAATCTTTTTTCTAAATTCACTTATCCTATTCAAAGTATTCTACATTATACCAAATGCTGTGGGAATATTTAAGAAACAAGGCTTATGAAAGTAATTCCCAAACTATACATGATCTGATATTTGCTATTACTCAAAGGTTGCAAAGAAGTCATTCCCAGTTTCTTGAAACGCGTTTTACAAAATATGTGCAAAAGCTTTTAGTTCTGTTTGTAAGAAAGGAATGGACTCGCTTTCAGCATTTTTATTGCAAAAACCTTTTTTCGTTACATTAGAAGTGTTTCTCCCATTAGGATAAAAATAATTGGCTGTTGAATTTGTATAATACATTCTCAGATTTTCTGTACGGGAATTTGTAGGGCATCCGGTAGAAAGGTGATTGCATGAAAAGGTTGAGGAGACAAGAGGGATTCTGAACTTTTAGTTAACAGTGCCGTGCACTTCCATCAAATGAAGATACACATTAGTTGATTTTTTATCTTACAGTGTTACGATAGACTGGTATATGTGTTTAATTCACACTTGGATTCTAAGCAGTTAGTGAGTTTTTGCTGCAACATTATTCCGCAATGTCGTTGTGGTTTTCTTTCTCCCATTAGGTAAAAACCGAGTATTCAAGTTCTGTAATTGGCGTTATGTTTGCTTATGTTGATGTTATGAAACGTGTGATAGCAAATATTGTTTATGGATATGTGAATGAAAAATAAATATATATTAAAAGTTATTGTCTTTGTGAAATAAATTTTGTTTAATATTGTCGTCATGATACGAAGTCCATCACAATGGTAATTTCAAAGACGTGATTTAAATTGCAATGGATGCAAATCGAAATGAGCCATGACTTTGAATTTAGACGCTCGAACACCGCTGATGTTTCCGATTCGATTCATATAACAATATGTTTAAATTTTTGTAAAAACTGGACAGATTAAGTGAATATTTATGTGAAAAAGAATACTCTAAGAAGAAATTTTACGAAATCGTCAACTACTATAGAAGTTACAATCAGGCAGCCAATATGTGAATGTAAAACTAAATAAAATCGAATTGAGAATCTCCTCAAGTTAAGGAATTTGAAAGAAGAAAGAAATAAATAAAAATTTAAAAGAATGAGTGATGTAGAAACAAAGATTTATATTTCGGAATAGGAAGTAGACATGGAAGTTAGTGAGGAATATTCAGATAAAAGCATAACAATGACAACTAATTTAGA
>BMAW01117371.1:0-11445 GCA_019974015.1 Nephila pilipes | reverse complement strand
TTTTTTTTTTTTTTTTTTTTTTTTTATCTCGAATTATTTTTGTGTGAATTGCCCAAAATTCAATATTTCCAAAACCTAATATATGAGTTGAACGAAAAAGATATAAACAAATTTATATTAATGATAGCTACATAAAGAGGTCTGTCTTACCCATTCTTGATTATAGGAGTCCTCCAGGTCGTTGATTGCTTTCGAGTCCCACTCTTTCCTGACGCCTAGCAACCGACTCGGTAGGAATCCGTTCTCTCCCATGATGACGAAGTAAGCGAAGAAACCGGCTGCACCTTGGATCATTCCAATTTGACCGTAAGCTATGGATATTAGCCTAGGCGAACATCGTCATCGGGTTAGAACAGGGAGAAGGGGTACAGAGAACAACATTACAGTCTACAAACCAGTGAAATATTACTAAGGTGATCAAAAGATGGATTGTGACAGAGGGGAACATCACGTTATTGAAAGGAAGGATGATACGTTGCTTAAAAGTAATGTGCAAGATTGCGTCGCACACAGGTCCTGCACTTTATTTTATTTATTCGGTCATTCTGAATGCTAACGAGGATTACACATGTGTGTACTCTACAGACTTCTTTTGAGGTCCAGTTTTTAAAAGCAGCAGCCTCTGACGTTCCATTCGAGATTTCTTGACGAAATCGAGTCTCGAACATATGACCCTTCGGTCCAATTCATTCTGCTGATAGGTTATCAGAAAGTAAAGAGAAATATTGAATGAAAGTTATAATTGCGAACGTTTAGTTCTAGTACGGAACTGAATAAAAGACATTTTATAATTTAAAGAAGTAATTCACATCTAAGGGTCATTTTTTTTTTTCAACTACTCACAGTATTGTCAATAGATACTCAAATGTTCCCACAAAGAGTGCTCCGAAACTCGATTTATGCATTACACGTAACACTAATGGATTTGACATTCGTTGAATGCAGTCCGAGATAATTAGTTATTAAATCCATGTAGTTATCTTAAGTGGAAAAAATATTGATTCTCTAAAATCTATATATGTTATTCTATTAGGATAACTGATATTCGAATTTTGAAAATCAATTCTTTATAGTCTGAAGAAAAGATAAGAGATTTTATACTTTATCCAACAGTTTTTTTTGATAAAAAAACAATTTTATTCATTACTTAAGAAGATCACATAAAATATGTCTAATTCCTCGTTGAAGAATCATTCTCTTTTTAGAACGTATTCACATATCCGTATGCGTTATCGTACAAAAGTACTACTAAAGGTGACAGTGCATCTTCAAAGAATTTTTTAAATTAACGTAAGTTTTGCTACAAAAATATTTCATGAATTTGTGGGCGTTGAAAAGTAGAAAATCACCCAAGAAAAGGTTTTTTAGTGTCTATTTTATTAACAAAGGGCATTTTATACAAATATACGCAAAAATTGAGACTTTCCACAAATACGGTAACTCAAAAGAAAATAAGTACATTGTTATTTTTAAAATCGAATAGTACAGAACATAGCCTTACCTAGAGAAGAGACTATTATTTTGTTAATATAGTCTTTATGCAGGAAGCTAACAGGTCAATTGAAAAGTCCCCGGCTTGACAATGAGAGAAACCTGTATGGCCTGTATGAGAAAGCTCTGTGCAAAGTGGGTGCCGCGCGAGCTCACTTTTGGCCAAAAATAACGACGAGTTGATGATTCGGAGCAGAGTTTGAAGATGACCAAGCGTAATCAACCCAAGTTTTTGCGTCGATATGTGACAATGGATGAAACATGGCTCCATCCTTTCACTCCGAAGTCCAATCGACAGTCATCCGAGTGGACTGCACACGATGAACCCGCTCCAAAGCGTGGGAAAACGCAACAGTCGGCTGGCAAGGTTATGGCGTCTGTATTTTGGGATGCGCATGGAATAATTTTCATTGACTACCTTGAAAAAGGAAGGACCCTCAACAGCGACTATTACATAGCGTTATTGGACCGTTTGAAGGACGAAATCGCCAAAACACGGCCGCATTTGAAGAAAAAGAAAGTGTTGCTTCACCAAGACGATGCACCGTGTCACAAGTCAGTGAAAACGATGGCAAAAATCCATGAATTGGGCTTCGAATTGCTTCCTCATCCACCGTATTCTGGACCCCAGCGACTATTTCCTGTTCTCAGATCTCAAAGGAATGCTCGCTGGGAAGAAATTTTCGTCGAATGAAGAGGTGATCGCCGAAACTGAGGCCTATTTTGAAGCAAAGGACAAATCGTACTACAAAAATGGTATCGAAAAGTTGGAGGGTCGCTATAATCAGTGTATCACCCTTGAAGGGAATTATGTTGAATAAAAAAAACTAATTTTGCCAAAAAAATGTGTTTTACTATGGTAGGCCGGGGACGTTTCAATTGACCTGTTATTATTTTGATAATATAGCCTTTATGCAGGAAGCTTTGGTAGTTTGAGTTCTGAATACTGAACGTTTTTTAAAAAGTCATTGTAATTTTCATTTTATAGAAATATAAAAAAATTCTATTAGATTTAAAATCTCAAGAACTCTCTATTCTGTGTATAGTTATTCGAAAAACATAGATATAAAATTTGAGAATCATTGATGCATTAAACATTTTGAGATATATTGTGTTTTGCAGTAATAAAAAAATGTCGTTTTTACTGCCTTACCAGTCAGAGAAATTCATATAACAATAGCTGTAATAATTATTAACAACTATAATAATTCATAAACAGCTGTAATAATTCATATTAACTGCTGTAATAATTCATATTCATATTTACAGCTGTAATAATTCATATTCATATTAACAGCTGTAATAATTCATATTAACAGCTGAAATAAATATTGAAATTAATACAGCTGTAACTCAGTTTTTGAATAAGACAGAAACAAAACTCAAACATATTTTTAAAAGTAAAAAAAATTGAATTTTAATACGAACTCAAAAACAAAAATCAATACCTTGACCAAAAAATGTGTTTTGAAAGTGTTCTGTCACCTTACATTGTACATTTGGAAATCTTATACTGATTTTAATAAACGCATATGAGGACCTATCAAATTTCTTAGATTTCTTTCATTTCCTACATCGATATTTATACTTGAAAACCAAAATTTTTAAAAGCATCTATTTGGGTTAAGAAGGTATGTTAAGGCTTTTAAAGCATAATGAATTTTGCAAACTCTTTTTAATAACCAAGAGACAAAACACATTAATCGAAAAGAGGAAAAATGCGATTTCAATAGGTTAATCTTACAATGCATTAAGATGACATTACTGTTGTTATTATTATTAGTAGCATATATTTTAATTATTATTAGTAGTAGTAGCATATATTTTAATTATTATTATTAGTAGTAGTAATTTTATTAGTATTATTTTAAGTTCTTAAGCTAAATGGTTTGTTACGGTTTCTTTTTCTTCATATGTCTTATCTAGTATTCACTCATACTATACCTTACACATAACCCGTAATAAAAAAATATGGAGTACTCATTTATTTTTCATAACTTGCATTTCATCTGTATCGCATAATTAGATGCTTTCACTACAAAAATACAAACCAAACTTCTCAATTCCGATTTCAAAGTATCTAATTTTCATTTCACTGGAGAAAAGAAAATAGAATCAACATTTTAAAATTTTAGACTAAAATAAATACACTGAAATCAAAAGTAATTCCTTTTGTAAATTATTGTCAATCGAAATCAGAAATAGCAATATTTAACTCGCCAGATGTATCTGCGATCTTAAATTCAACGAAGTTTATTTCTTAATGTTTTTTGAGTATATATATGGGAGTATATATATATTTAAATCTTCTGAAATATTATTCTAAAGTAGTAATTTTCTAAAATAGCTAATCACAAATATTATACAGTAACGATCTTTTAAAAATATTATATATTTAATAATAATGTAATTTTAAATATGATTTGTATAAAAAAAGATAAATGAATCAGAATTTGCTTTTGGATTCAACTCAATGGCTTCATTTACTTTTCATTTTTTTTTTTTTTTTTGAAATTTTATTACATGAAGCAAACCTTTACGGAACGATTGCATCTGATGAAAGCATTCCATGTTCAATACAAGAGAATCTATTAAATAATGAAAACATAGTTATGTTTCTGTTATATATGCTTATTTCTGAAAGTGCATAACATTGTTCAATAAAAAGATTTTCATGATATGCTCCTTTCATAATTTCATTTGTAAAATAATTCTACATACTTTCTCTTGGGATAAATGAAGCCAAACAACAAATATTTGTACACTTTACAGTTTGGAAACATCTCAAATCAACTCTTAAAATAAAATAATGAACATTAGGAATGAATCATAAACTGTATTCCAAATTTACTACTTGTGAAGAAAAAGAAAGTACATGAAATTTCATACAGTAAATGAATATTACTATTGATTAACTGTGAAAGTTATTAGATATTTATTTTCTGTTCGAAAATCCTTTGAATGAGAAAAAGAGTTAAGAGAGACCTATCACGTGCTTGCAACATACCTCTCATTGACTAGTTTGTCCTTGGAAGGGTCACGTGGCTGTCTTTTCATGATGTCACTCTCGGGGTGTTCGTAGGCAAGTGAAATGGCTGGCACCTGTAGGACCATACTCCTATTGTCAAAAGCATTCAAAGCACACATCGACCGGTGAAACAAATGGCACCGCGCTCCTTTCCTTTCGCGGGATTCGTTTCCGAGGGATCAAACTTTAAAGAACTATAAATCTTAAGATAGTTCGGATAGAATAATTTATGAATCAAAAGATAGCTCGAAAAATATTCCATGACACCGAAGTTTCAGTCTTGTATTCTTAGCTTCTAAAAATAAATTTATTCTTTAAAAAAAATGTTCTATTTTATCGTAATTTAAGGCAATCGTAGACATATTTCGAATTGTCTGGTATGAATAACATATACAGGGGTATTCGAAACGAATCACCCGATTTCAGAATTCCATATTTTCAAAAACGAACGACATAGAATGATAAGTAATACACGAACGCAAAGAAAAAATAAGTAAGTTTTGTATTGTGAACTACAGATGTTTCTCGTGTGTTCCTCGGGAAGCTATTTCACGAAAGCTGTTTTAGAAGCTTTCGCGAAGCTACGAGGGGGGAGGGGTTCAAAAACAGAGGGCATCTTTACGGCAAATAGTTGTCACCATTGGGTGCTGCCATCCGTTAAACGGAGCCGAAACAAATTTGACGTTGATTCTTTAGTTTCGATTTGATAGTCAGATACTGTTCAATTAAAATTTGATAGCTGCAGCGTCGAGTTGACGACATCGGTGAGACCTGGATTCAACATTATGTATCAGTAAATTAAGCAAAAAATCGAAACGTTGGGTTGCTTTCGGTGACTCTGCTCCAAAGAAGGCGAGGATGATCTCATCGACTGCTTAAGTTATGACCAAGAATTTTTGAGGAGTAAAAAGCCTCAAGATTATGAAAACGAGTAACTGAGACTTTGACAGCTGTCTAGTGAGTCATGACGCTTACTAAAGCACCACCTTTTAGATTTTCCAAGGATTTATTGAACGACCCTCGTACCTCGCAGGTGGTCGCAGTGGACCAGATGTTACACAGCTGGCCACCTGAGTTAACTGATATCATCCCATGCAATTCTTCATTTAGGAGTTTGTAAAAAATAAAGTGCATGCTACTCCATCACCCACACATTTATGTGAACTTTAAAAACAGATTTATGTTGCTGTACAATCCATTACCCCGACGGTTTATAACGTGTTCGGCAGGAATTGACACATCGAATCGACATTACACGTGTAACTGAAGGAAGTTATGTTGAACACTTGTAAAACAAAAATCCATATTTTTCAATTGCATTTATATATTACTTATCATTCCATGTCGTTTATTTATGAAGGTATGACATTTTGAAAACGGATGATTCATTTTGAACTACCCTACATTTTAATCTGTTCACATTACTGATAAATTTTAATAAGCAATTAGTTTATAATCAATTTAATTTATAATGGAAGGGGGTAAATTGATATAGGAATCCACACCGAAAGAAAATTTTGAATGATTTATGATTTCGAATTTACATGTTTTTTATTATTATTATTATTATTTTGTCTCTTGTTATCATAACTATTATGGGGATAATCGGGATAAATATTATTTTTGGTAAGTTAATTATAAGGAGGGCACTCAAAGTTTCTGAAAACGTTCATGATTTAAAAAGATTTTATATGAGGTGCAACAGATTATAAAAAATTATGAATGTTAACTAGACAAAGCAGTGGTGCTGCCATCTATTGTTAAGTATATCAATCAATGTTCCGATGTTGAAACCTATTTGAATTTGAACGTGTGATTGTGAAGTAATTTTTTTCGAGCGCTTTATTAAAAGTTAAATTCGAATGTTTTGTTAAAATATAACAATATATTTAATTATGTTTTAATTTTTATTGAAACATATTTACTCTTCATTATATTAATTTATGCTTAGATGGTATTAGAGGAGGAAAAAATATTAAACTTGTTTGCGCAATCATCAGTTCGTATTTGTAGCATTATTAATTCTGAGTTCATCAGTTTTTCAAAGCTATGCGAGTGCGATTTAATAAAAGCAGGAAATTTTCATAAAAAGAGAGGGGTGCCATCTTTTTCACTTTTATTGACCGTGTTCCACCGAATGCCACCAACACCAACAAAGAAGCAACATTGATCTTCGGCACAATCGAGCAACACCAACGCTTTATTTCATGCAAATTAGGCCATGCAATGTATTCCCAAGATTCCACCACAAACAGTGCACAAACACAGGACATTAGAAACAACAATGCTTTTTTTTTCTTCTGAAAAGCCAAAGTAATTTGTCATTTGCTTACTTACTTTGAGTTTCGTGTATCGAAATGGGAATTAATTCACTTATTATAATCATTTTTATTTCGTTCTTAAAAAGAAATATTATTCTAAAGTTATAATACATGTTTCTTTTTTATGTGACTCCTTATTCGAATTTTTTTTCGCGTTTAAAAACAATTTTAGAGTTGAAATTAGTTTATTTAAATGTTTGTTTGATTTACTCAAAAATATTAAATTATTCCAATTTCTGATTACTTTTTTAGAACTGTATCATTACTAAAATTTGACAGAAAAATTAAATGCCTAGAATTTAAACTTAAATATTCGCTTACTGTTTAATTGACTGTATATATTTCCTTATTCCATTCCAAAGTATGGAACAATATTAATTACATTATTTCCACCATTCTAAATTTTTTCTTTTCTTTCATTGGACATTCTCTTAAAAATTTTCTAGTTCTTTAATTGATTCTTTTTTTTTTTTTTTTTTTTTTTTTTTGGGTTTTGGGTTTTAAATTTTTAATTTTTTTTTTTTTTTTTTTTTTTTTTTGATTTTTGGTCCTTAGGTTTTAAATTTTACATTGTTTAATTGTTATATAAATTATTTTATCTGATTTGCATAAATACATATTTCTTTCGTGATTTCTTTACATATTTATATATTTTTATATATATATTATTAGTATTGATTTTGTGTCAAATATTCACAGATTGCTAAATGTACTAATTGTATTGCATTACTTAGTAAATTGTGTAAACATAATTATCAACTTTTTCTTCATTGAAATTTTGTTTTTTTTTTCATTGAAATCCTCGAAGTTTTGTTTCATTCTTCAAGCAAAAAGCTTAACTGCTCAATAATAATGTGTACTTTAAAATACTTAAAATTGTTTTCCTTTCAAAATAAAATTTTAATAATATCCTTTATAATATTGGAGTATTTCAAGTAAATCTATGTAAATCATCAATATAATAAGTTCATTTATTTTAAACTAACAAAAAATAATTTTTTTAAAATTTCAATTCTGCCTAGTTGCTGTGTTACTGAGGTTTGTTCGAGTTATCGGAACTATAATTCTGTTACAAACATATATCTAAATTTTTTAATTATTTTTTTCAAAATTTAAATATTTTCTTATGAACACGAGCGAGTTTATTTCTTCCTTAACGATATTCTGCTGTTTTTATGGAGTCATATGTATATATTTTTTTTTTATAAAAATCAAATTCATTTCTTGCAAATTTGAAAAATAAATTATTATCAAAAAAATACAATTATTTCCGCACGCCATCGAAGTTAATTCAAGTTAATAAATAAAGAGCGAATTTTTTTTAAAATTTTATTTTAATAATCTAAATCATGTTTGGGAGGATAAACTTTTTATAGTTTTTTTTTTAAAAAATTCTTAACATGAAACATCGAAAGCAACAGCTGTTAAAAGAAATCAAAACCACACATGATTATTTCCAAAATAATAGTAAAAAAAAAAAAAATAATACACAAATCTTTACCTAAAACACACCAAAACTTGTTTGCCGTAAGCTCAAAACAAAAATACATCGATATGTGCTGTACACACCAGCCATAGGGAACATGAGTCAGATTTAACACATAATACATACACAATTCATTAATGAGTTTTCACATAGCAGCATGCATATCAGGCAAATAGGAGAAAAGCAAGCATTTTCAAGGAAATGGAAGTTTTCCGTTTCTCTGTTCGTAGGTTCCACCTATTCTTCTGTGTACGTTTATTAGAAATCGTGATTTTGCCACATTATCAAATGAAACTGTATCATCATTGTCATAAAACTTGTAATACCCCCTGAAAATTGTCAACTTGAAGAATAGAGTTCCTTGAAAATAATAGATTGATTTGTGGATTATACCTTACTGAGCAATAATTATTAAACTCAATTATTTTAAGGGGCGTAGGTGAAAAAGTACTGAGAAAAATTGCTTGGTATTCAAATTTGTCTGAAAGAAATGCTTTTTAAGTAATTTATTGGAAAATTATTTTAAAAATGAGAGCTATGCTTGTTTTTATTCGAAGAATATATAATTAAAAATAATAATAAATACTCGCTGAGTTATTAATTTTTAATGTAATGAATCATTTAATTTAAAAAGATGAAAATGTAATTCTAAATGTCGCAAAGTGATTTTAAGGGGACTTAGTACCTTTGCACCTTCAAAAATTCGATTTTTCAAATTCGTTTTCAAAAAATAGTGTTGAATGTTAGGAGCATTTTAAAGCAAACCGCGTAAAACTCCGATAATTATTACACCCTGTGCAACAAAAAATGTAAGTGTCTAAAGTGGCTTGTTCTATGTAATGCAATGTAAACAAACCTCTTCTTCTCAGTTTGTTATTTTCATACTTTCCCACAGGATTAAAAAAATGTTTTGCATGCAGAACTTTAAAAATTTACATGAGTGTTGTACTTGTAGATCTTTATTCTGTGAACCTCAATTTTGTTAATAGGATGATTAGATTTTAATTTATAACATGATACACGAAAAAAAAGTTACTAAATACAAATTTGATACCTTTTTTTTAATGTAAGATAAATTTAAAATTTGAGGTTTACAGAATAAGGTAATTATTTAGCTTTAATTTGGTATAAGAATTATGGTTCTATTGTACATCTTTCAAATGTTATCTTGCGGGTAACGTAAGGTAAGCTAATTTATTTTTTAAATTTTTGTACGCATATTTCATGTTGTTTAAGAAAATATATTAATTTAATAGCAAAAGCTGACCCAATATTTTAAACTATGCACTTTATCACACAAACTGGCAAAGTTTCATATTGAAATGAGCAAAAATGTTTGATTTATGAAGAATCGAAAAAAGTTTGTCAAAATGTTCTACTTTTGATTTCGAAAGGTACTAAGTCCCCTTAAAGTTTATAAATTATGTTGAATATCAAACTTACAAATGAATACTACATGAGAAAGTGTTTGTAAATAATAAGATAATTATTCTTATTTTTGCTAATTCACTTTAGAATTTGAGAGTTGTTGTGATTGTACTTTTGTTACATTAAATATTAAAAATGTATCTTTTCTTGATTTTAGTTTACCGCTTTTTTTCGTATCAAATCACGCATATTTGTCCTATTTAATAATAAATTTGAATTATAACATATCTTCATCTTGTGCCAAATCCATCACTTAGCTCAAATCGCCTTGTTTATTGTATGAATCTGATGTAAACGAAAGTTTTCAAAGGAAAAATTTCAGTATAATTTTAAAATCTCTCGAATCGTAATTATCATGTTGTTTTTAAATCTTATAATTATTATTCCAAAGATAATAAAACATATATCTCTAAATGGAGTAAAACAAGGGAAAAGTTTGTCTAGAGTTTTACAAGATACCAATCTTTATCATCAAGGAACTCTCAAAATAAGTAAAATGGTAATAAAATATGAGTGAATGATTGACTGCCATGGAGGAAATGAAAATGCTGAAGGTAAAAATGTGATTGTTTTTTCTTGTTTGTATTTTTATTTTTCAGCTCAAATTTGAAGTGAGTTAGTTAAAGTCTTTGGCAAGTTTTAAATGTTATACTGCACGGAATTAAATCAATATTTTTTTTTAAATGCAAGAACAAGGAATGCATATTTTTGTGAATGAAAAAAGAGTAATCGTTCTTATGATGTAATTTCAGGGTAATGTTTTAAGAATGTACAATCTATCAAATTAGAATTGAAGCTTAGAGAAAAAAAATTCTAGAAAATGTTTTCTTTAAATGTACACCTAATTCTATTCTTACCCGATAGATACGCAAGATGTGCAAAAAAAAAATTGTGTAAAAAATGCATTGCATTTATGAAAAAATAGAATATTGGTTCCAATCTTAAGAAATCAGCAAAAATAACACATTACCTTTTCGCATTTGTTATAGATGGATTATGAGACATTATGTAATGGCTACCGAAAAATATTACAGTTATAATTGATAAAACAAAAGGTTTAAAAAAATAACTTGCTATTTATTGAATTTTACCAAAATTAATAAAGATAGTCCCACTCTTTACTGGGCACGTGATAAAACGTAGAATAAGATAAAATAAAAAAAACAAATATTTGATCATTGATTTGCTCTCATCGTTTGTAGTGTTGAGGAGAAATATTTGTTACTAGTTTTTTTTTCTGAGACTTGTTTTTAATGTCTAAAACATTTCAGTCCAATTAAAACAAGTGTCTCAAGTGTTTTCACTTTGAACGCCGAACTCCAATTGCTGATAAAGTAGACAAAATTCCATATTAAGGTTATGAAATTCGGGAAATTCTCTCAAATTGAAATCGCGTTACATTCCTCGTCTCCAAAGTCACAGTAATAAGAAATGAAATTAAAGCAAAATTTTCTTCTTAGATTTGAATCGATCGTGTTAAATCGAAATAAGTCGTATAAAAAGAGAATTAAGTTTTTTACTCCTTCTGATTCGTGTTAAATCAAAATCGTGTACAAGAAATTCGTGTAAGAACAGAATTGGCTGTAGCTTTATATAAATAGACTATATATTTTCATGTTCGACCAATTCCTTAGATATTTGAAGAGAAATTTTCAGTTGTTCTAGCAATGTACTAGCATTGACATGAAAGT
>BMAW01117368.1:99825-123615 GCA_019974015.1 Nephila pilipes | reverse complement strand
TACAAACAATTTATTTAAACTTTGAACAATAATTATAAACTTTTTTTACCAAAATTTTCATACGCAAACAATGTATTGTAATAAAATGATTATAATACTTGAAACTGAAAAAGAACTGTATTTAACATAAAGTTTTTGATTTTCTTTGTGAACTGCTCACCTTCTTAGATAAATATTATTACTTTTCATTTGTTATTTTAGAAAACTCTTGTGAACATACAGTTCTCTGTAATACTTTTATTATCTTATTCACACGCACACATATATATCGCGACCAGTTCTACGTATTGTGTTTTCAATATGTGGTAGTAAAATTTGATACTTCAAAATACTTAGTAAATTAATGTACAAAAAAGAATCAGAAAACAAACTTTTATTTTGAAAATTTACATAACACACACAAATAATAAATTCACAAAGTTAATAACATTTCAAATTCTGAAGTCCTTTTAAGTCCATTAAATTTCAAAAAATTCACAAGCAGGAACAATAATATGGGCAATTTGGATTATTAGTTGATACAAGACTACAAGTGGTTGGGCAAGCAATCTGGCAATTTCCATTTGGACCTAAAAATAATAAACAAATAAATAAAAATAAATTCAAAAAAAAAATATTATTAATGCTTTAGGAAAAAAATGCTTACTTGAAAAGTTTGAATATTGAAAAAGCCTAGCATTAAAATTCGGATGCAGCAAAAAAAAATTTTAACATTAATTTGTTGAAGAATTGTTGCATGGTCAATGTTAATTCAGAAAAACAAAAAATAAAAATCTAAATCTTTAACGGAAGTAACGTTATCTTCAAACGATACACTGAAATACCGAGTTTGCAGAAAGCATTCCATCATTTTTAACAGTGAAGTTTCCATCAGTTTCTGTTTATAAAAATTAAATAGAGTATATTTGTAAAACTATGATTTAATGATTCATAAGTTAGTTACTAAGACAAAAATATTTTTGTTTCTGAACCGAAAAATAGTCGAAATGTGATGTAAGAAAACACGGAAGGTATTACAAAAACTCCAAAAATAATGTTCAGACAATTATCAAAAATAGACATTTCAGTTTCCTGAATCAGAGTTTAGATTTAAAGAAAAAAAAACTTAGGATCTATATCAATAACCGTTTTATTATATAAATTTGCAGTTAACATTGAAACAGTAAAACACTATTACTGTTAATGATAGATCGCCAAGTTGCTAGGCAATCCACTAAACTTTAGGAAGAATTTGGACAATCTTAACAAATTTTATGAAATGGTCCATCTACTCATTGATTGACACAAAAGTTTAATAGACTTACACACATAATTTTGTTGGAAAATCAAATAGTTTCTTCTGAAAGAAACTTTTTTCAAAAAAATGTATTTTAAGGGAAGTTCAAAAATACTGTTGCAGAGTGAGTCTTGTATTTTTAACCATAAATTATATATTTGAGAATTTAACTTTAATGTATGTGTTAACTATTCCTTTTCATAAATATGTTTTGAACAAGTTTTTTTCTATTTTACTTCTTCTAAATTCCAGATTTATTCTCGAATTCAATTACACAAATATTTAAAAGAAATTAACTACATCTTCTTACTTAGCATTTATCGATGTTCTTTTAAGCAACTCTCTGAGATAAATATTGAAATTTCTAATTGCACTACTTTTTAAAGAGGATTATTTCTAACTACCACTGTAGTTGTAAAACTATTTTGGTTCGAAAGTGATAACTTTATATATGAAATTTCTAAAATTGCAAATGTTTTAAATGAAGCTCCATTTTTCATTCCAATGTTTTAAATGAAAACAATTTTCTACTTAAGTTATTAACTGAAGTTTATTGTTGTTTTACTCGTCGAATTGAGAGCCTTTTGCTAATTTGTCAAGATGAATAAAGAACTATAAAAATCAATTACAACTCTGGTTAATTAAGAATAAAAGTTTTATTAAGAATAAAAGTTTTAGTTTTAAAATATAATTTTGTGAGTCTGGTCTGATATGAGCACATGATATGGAATTGTACATCATATAACCAGACCCATAATGATAACTCTAAAGATAATAATCAGTGAAAGGTCAAATATAACTTTTGAAAACTTCACTCCAGAAAAAAAAATTGAAATTATAAACATAGATGCAAGATTTTTTTTTTTGAATTTTCTTAATTAGGAAGAATATTTGTGTAAAAAATATAGAAATTCCTTTTTTAATAACTGAGAATATTACAACGTTTTTGTGTCAACTTTAATATGAAGAATGTGCAAATTAATTATAATAACAATCACATTATTACGAAACATGATTTTCTTTAATTGAAGGAATAAAAAACCAAAGAAACTATAAGTTAAGCAAACTGAAAGTAACTATAAAAAATGTTTAAATTACCATTGCACTGGCAAACCGGACAATTTTGAGAATTTTGAACTACTTTGCATGGTGCTTTACACAATATTTGCTGACAAGAAGCCTGACCTTGAGTTCCACCTCCATCACTAGCAACTACCCTTTTCGCATCTGAAAAGAAAAAAAGATTCAAAATATTTTTATTCAAAGCAACAATACGTTTAGAGCAAGAAGAATCAAACCTAGTTTGTTAATCATTGTTTTTATAAATAGAAGCAAATAATTTTGATCGCATGAGCTTGAATAACCACTTGCAAAATACTTTTACGGGAGCTGTATTAAATTAGAATAGTGTCTCAGGAAATATCAGAACCTTATGCAGAAAGCAGTATAATAGATTTGAAAGTTATTGGAATTAAAACTTTATATATTTTATATAAGATTCTATCTTTTACGCTTCTTAACATTTAGAAAAAAATCCAATTTTTATTGCGTATTTTTTTTTTATCTAACCTTGGAAGGAAAATCTTTTTTCCTCAAAATTATGGGAAACTCATTGCAAGGAGCCTATTTTTAATGAATACTGTAATCACTATTGTTGAGTTAAGATTCCATTAAATGCTTATAATGAAAATATTCTTATGATATCTATAAGTTAAAAAACAATTCTGTGAATGAAAGAAAAACATATCAGTTTTAAAAAGAAAATAACTGAACATTTATCTCTGAAATAATAAGTAAATTCATGTATTAAATATTAGTATAACAATGGGAATATTTTAAAAAGGAATTCTTATTAATATTTTGATTATCTTTCAGTTTGCTAGGAAAGTGTATGTTTTTAGACGAAAACGATAAATAACGATGACTATGCGACATTTTAAAGTCAGAAGAATTTTGGAGTAATATGATTTTCTACTGATTGGGTAGTCTCTTGGATTCATCGTATTAGAGCATATCATTTTGTCAAATGTGTACAACTTGAGCTAAAGTCAAACGTGATATCAGTTGAAAATGAAACAATAGAATTCGTTTTTGTTATTTGTTTGATGTTACGAACAATAATAGTTCTTAGAATATTTGGTAACTTTTGTGTTTTGACAAATGCTGGATGAATTTTTAAACCATTATTAAAAAGACTAAAGATAATTGTAGTGACATGAAAAATGTAAGATTTTTTTTCAACACTGTATAAAATCACAATTTCGAATTGTTGTAAATAAATACAATATATTAAAAATACCAGAATAACTTTACAAATTAAAATAATTCTTTGTCGCACCTTTCCATGAGTGTTTTGACTAAATATATTTGCTACTTATTTTGATTTTTTTAAAAAGAAAAAGCTAAAATTTTTTACTTCCAAACTGGAAAATTTCAATATTGAATAAAATATGATAAATCTGATATATTTGTAGGATATGCTTTATATTATTAAATATGTCACATCAGGAAAAATAAGAAACACTTACCACTGAACTCTAGTACAGCGCCCAAAATGACTAAAGTAAGAATTAAGAGCTTCATGGTTGCGAATGGTAATTGGTATTGTCTGAGCACAGTACTGCGTATTTATACCGTTCAACCCTACCTTCTTAAGGTGCCATAAGTTCCATGGAATTATATTTCATTATGCAGGCATTACAAATATCTCACGACTTTCCTGAAGATAGACTTTCTTTTGTAAGTAGGATTAAAATAAGTCACTACGAACTTAGAGATTTTATCTGCGGATTTATTCACCTCATTAATATTAAATCATAGACAGCTGTAAGAAATTATGATTGAGAAATTATACAAATTGAGAATTTCAAATCGATGGATAATTTTTAAATTTCGAAGATTGTTTATGTTTGAACGTTTAAGATTGAAAACATGTAATTATTTAACGGTTCTACAGGTTTCACGCCATTACTGAATCAAATAAAGGTTAGTTTTCGAAATTTTTAAAAAAAAATGAAAGAAACAAATGAATGCCAGTATTATGAAGTCAAGACACCTGTAAAGTATTTTTGAAAAAATAAGATAGAAATACTTGTATATGCAGCACCCATTTCAAATTCCGGGGGTCCTAACTGTGTTAGTTTTGGCAATCCCCTAATCCTAGTGCAATCCCCTAACTGTGTTAGTTTTGGGACTGCATCCCCATGGAATTACTAATTACTATCTCCATAAACAAAGTATATTTTTTAAACTGATTATCACCCCAAAAAACGGAAATTATTTTTTTTCCAAAATTTCGAAATTTAAATCAAAAACTAAAATAAAAAAAACCCATAGCAAAAATCAAAAACAAAAACTAAAAGGATTAAAAATAAAAATATCAAAAAGGGAAAAATCTTTAAAAGTCATTAACAAACATCAAAAACTAAGAAATAAAAGTCAAAAACTAAAAAAGACTCCCGTCTTCCCGCCATTTTGATTACGTGAATGCAATGTTAATCCTATGGGATTTCAACTTTAATTTTCAAATTATTACTATTTGATCTATTTGAATGGAATAAAGTGCAACTGAAAGAGCAAAAAATAATGAATACTTCTGTGAAGTTACTTTTTTCCTCCGATTTTTAAATTTTTTTTAAAATATGTTTTAAAGCAGGAAAACTCACAAACGAAACAATAAAATAGGATTAAAAATATTTTTAAAAATCGGAGAGAAAAATCATTTCACAGAAGCACTCATTTTTTGCTCCATCAGATGCACTTTATTATATTCAAATAGATCAAATAGTAAGGATGGGATAATTAAAGCCGAATTTCCATAGAATTAACATTTCGTGGACGTAATGTTAATCCTGTGGAATTTCGGCTTTAATTCTCAAATCTTTACTACTTGATCTATTTGAATGCAATAAAATGCATCTGAAAGAGCACAAAATAATGAATGCTTCTGTAAAATTATTTTTTTCCTCCGATTTTTAAAAATTTTTAAAATATGTTTTAAAGCAAGAAAACTCACAAACGAAATATTAAAATGGGAGTAAAAATATTTTTACCTCTATTTTAATGTTTCATTCATTGCATTCAAATAGATCAAATAGTAAGGATGGGATAACTAAAGTCGAATTTCCATAGAATTAACATTACGTCCACAAAATGTTAATTCTATGGAATTTCGGCTTTAATTCTCAAATCTTTACTACTTGATCTATTTGAATGCAATAAAGGGCATTTAAAACAGAAAAAAATAATGAATGCTTCTGTGGAATTACTTTTTTCTCTAATTTTTATAAATATTGATAAATAATTTTAAAGACCGGAAAACTCACAAATGAAACATTAAAATAGGGGTAAAATTATTTTTAAAAAACCGAGGATAAAAGTAATTCCACGAAAACATTCCTTATTTTTTGTTCCATCAGATGCAATTTATTGCATTCAAATAGATCAAATAATAAATATGTGAAAATTAAAGACGAAGTTCCATAGAATTAACATTAAGCTGACAAAATGAAAATGGTGGGTAGACGGGAGCCTTAAGAGAAGAATCATGATTTCGCAAATATAGCACACCACGTGTGTTTATATTATAAACAATTATTCAAAGAAATGCAAATAAAATTAAAAATTTTACAAAACACTAGTGATTCAAATTTATAAAATTAATTACTCACTTAATATACTCATTAATGCTATTGTTTCAAGTCTTAAAAATACTAAAAAAAGGGAAAAAAGGAGTAATAAATATAAAATATGCAACTTAGCTGAATATCATCAATCATCAAACCGCACAAAACAAGCTTCTCACATAGTGTTCAAGTGTTGCCAAAATACAAACACTAAATTATAAAAAAAACTAATTTAAAATGTTACTAGAATGCAAACTCTAAAATCTAGAAATACCCAGAAGGCAGTAATAGGTCAATACAACGGTTAAAAAAATTGGAAAAATTATAACGAAGAACTTACAAAATCAGAAAATTTAAAATGGAAATCCTCCAAGACATACAAAATTTTAAAATGCAAAGAAACAGGATATATATATATATATATATATATATATATATATATATATATATAACATCGCCATCTACCAATCTATTTCATAACAAAATTTAAAATGAAAATATTTTAGAAATATATACATATATTTAAAAATCTTTTAAATAGAAAATAAAAATTGGAAATTAAATAAATAAATTCAAAAATAAAACATAAATGAATAAAATATAATAATATAAAAATATTTATGAAATAGTAGGGGAAAAACAAATTCAAATAAAATCTTCAGCAAAATTATCGAAAAATTCAAGAATTATAGCAACAAAAATCAACTAACAAATTTTATATTTTTTATATTTTAAATTTCTTATTAACAAATTAATAGGATAATCATACATACAAAAGTAAAAGGATAATTAGGCACAGTATTTATCACATGTAGAAAAGAATTATTTAAATTATTTTGAATATTGGAATGCATATTAACTAATTTGATATTTCTAAATAAAAAAAATTTATAAAATGTTTCTAAAAATATTTAAATTAAATTGTTATTAAGTTAAGGAATTTTATTAATCTGGAAACTATTATTATCTATCTTGTCATAAATATAACTAATAATCATATTATTCTAAATTTTTAAATTAACATCCAAAAACTCTTTTTTAAATCAGTTTATATTAGTTTTAGTCAAATTTAAGTAAGATAGATAGTAAGATAAATCTGGTTTAATTTTTGGATTAAGGTTAATTTGAAAAATTGTCAGACGTCGTCAATATATCTAAATTATCAATATATCCAAAAATCTTGAAGTTATTGTTTTCTACAAAATTATATTCGTAAAAATGTAAATATATATTAGCAAAATGCTGAATAGCAGAACCACTTAGAGGTATATATACTTTTAATTTGCTTATAATTCTTACCATTATAAATAAAATTTCTCCTTTTTGTAATTTTCAGAATTTTTTTATATTTTTTTTAAATGTTTTTTTTAAAATAAATTCAGATTTCTCCATATTTTTGTCTTGATATTTTTGTCCATGTGCATACGTGTATGAGAGTGAGTGTGTGTGTTTCTTATTCATTTCTATAAATTTCGTTTTTAACACAGTAAAGTCATTGTTTCGTGAGCAATGCTCATCTGTTGCTCAAAAACAGCCCCATTTTCGTTAGGTGCAAAAAAGTACGATTATAAACATGATACAATACAAATACCATCATCACCGTCTACCTAAAGTAAAATAAATAAAATTATCAGTAAGGATCAGCTAGAAGGCTTCACAATTTATTAAGCAAAATGTTAAATTTAATTTCAAAAATCTTCTCTTATTTAAATTATATTTTATTATTCCACATACTTAAATCTGATTTATTTATTTATTTTTGTCTAAAAATTTTAATACCCTAGATTCCGCCGTAGAAATTCTTCCATTTTGAAATTTTCCTTGCTCCGATATTAAATATTTGATTAAACAAGTTTGTAAGATACGTACTTTTATAATATATATATATATATATATATATATATATATATATATATATAATATTCTAAGGGATGGACTAGGATTTTGCCCCTGATAGAAAAATATGCAAAATACTCTATTTTATTTATTGCGGATTAATATGGTCATTTACATTATAACGCTTGTACCATCATCACAACATACAAAACGTACAGAAAATCAAAATTGATGCAATGCAATATGAATGAAGTAAAAATAATCCTTTATTTAACTTTGAAAGTATATTTTAAATAATTCAAAGGTAACATAATATAGTTACTTAAAACAAGAAACAAATAAAGAACCCCCTATTTCTCCGTTACCGCAGAAATACAGTTAATAAGAGAAAAGTTTAGTTTGTTAGACAAGAAATTATGGTGTATAACTGTGATCTTGCTTATAGCATTTTATATAATGTAATTTACAGTATAAGAAACTCTTATACTTCGTTTTGTAGTCCGAATAAAATTTTTGGTATGAGCACGAATCATATTTCCATATTGCAGAATCAAAAGGGCCATCTCTGTGGTAAGATAAAGTGCACCTGATATTAATCTAACTGAAAAATCCATCATATATATTTGTGCGTGTGTCTACACTCAAATGATAAATGTGTACAATCATTATATTTAATGATAAATAATTGTTTAAGCTAGTTTGTTGAAATATTTGAGAATTTCAAAATATTTTAACTTCATTTATTTATGATTACCATAACTGCTTCAAGATATTTTCAGTTCCAGTATAATAAATTCAAATAATTTATACTAGAGGCGTAATCTTGAGATTATTAAAATTACAAAAAATATGATCATAGGTTTTATCCCCTAATCTTGAAACTTATCCCTAGTATAATTCGTGATACTAAATTTACTACTGCGTTTAATAGACGCACTTTAATAAGCCTTCTATTAGCCGAGAATAAGCCTTCTATTAGCCGAGAATAAGCCTTCAGCACGAATTTTTACTTTAATGTCTATATTTAGTCTACGTCTTATTACGAAGCAACCGTATCCTTTAAGAGAAAAAGAGCTTTTTGATCACGCTTCAGAAATCGGAAGATATATTAAAATATATTTCAATGAACTATGCCCTTTCTTTTTAAATGCTCTAGGAATCTGACAGAATCAAAGTCAAGTTGAGTCTCAAATCCATTAAATAATTTTACATTCCAAAGTATCCTTTAAAATCCACATCTTTATTTTATTTCAACGCTTCATGTGACGAGAAAGTCCTGTGCTTTTTTCTGGATTATTTTAGCCCCAATAATGTTTTAGAATAATACATAAATTTTAAAACATTTTATAAATGCTCTTTTTTTTTTTTTTTTTTTGGCTTTGGCTTTGGCTTTGGCATGTAAGGTTAAAAACCTCTTTAGCATCTCTCATAATGGGGAATGAAATCTGAAATTCAAAGGTGGATCAAATGTAAGCAAACTTTTCAAAAGTGGCAGATGATTTTTATAGTAGCAATATAACTTATTTGAAATTTATACAATCTTTTGGCATCATTTTATTCTTCTTATGAACTACTTAGTCGCTCTCCTCAGAAGTAGATGAGTCCAGTAAAGAATGACGTTCAAGAAGCGAAACTGCGACACTAAAGCAAAAATTTGGTTTCCTACTGGAAAAGTCCTCGCTACTTATTTGTTGGATTCACGGAGTGACGAATTGTAAGTGACGCATTTAACAGCATGAAATTAATACAATCTACTACTATGAACTTTTGTAGAAGATTAGAGCAACATCTTTTCAGATGTTTCATTGCGATCTGTAATGTTCTCCTCTAGGGCGATTCAAGGCCCAACAGCTGGTGTAACACAAGAAAAATTAAGGAAACTTCAGTGTTTAACACTTGAACAACCTTCCTCGGAGCCTTTGGACTACAAATCATTTGGAACCCTTCCCTCAAAGAAGCACTAGGAAAAGCAGAATTTATCCTTAATTGACTTTCTATTCTATTTATCATTTGAGGGAATGCGTAGATCTTAAAGATGAGTATATGTAAAAAACAATACTGGTGTAATTTGAATAAGTAATATTTCAGAAAAAATCTTTTGTGTACTTTATATTTAAACCGTCCTCGCGCATTTTTATCGGGAAAAAGTTCACTAATTCTTAGACAGAAATGAATTAATAATAAAATTTTGCACTCTTTATGAGATAGTGAGGCTGAAATATAATCGTAATGTTAAATCATTTATCTGTCTGAACAAGTTTCCCATGTTTGGTTATTGTATTTTTAATGTTACACAAAAATGAATAATTAAATCCATCTTATTTGGAGTCTTGTGGGAGAATTAGAATCTGACATCTACTTATTTCAGGTTCTAGGCTTACACTGAGGAAGTATGGGAAACGGTAATTCACACCAAATTATTTTGGGCTTCGCGACGAGTTTTGGAAAGGGAAATAGCAGACTTTGTCTTTGATAGTGATTCAAGAGTACGCAGCTTGTAAAAATAAAAAGGAATGCCTTTTAGAACAGATTTACAAAGAGTATCGATTGAATAAATAGTTTTGATAAAGTTTAGCTCGATAACAGATAAAGAACTGTTATAACCTATAGATACTCTGAAAATAGAAAATGAAAACCCCAGAAATTCATACAATTGTTGTCTGATACAGATAAGAGTTTAAGTGTAAGATAAATAATTCTTCTTATGCATCCACAACTTAAATAAAAATATAAAGCAAGAGGGATTAATCCTTCCTAAGAATAACATTAAAGTAAAATTGTACTACATTTTCTCTTTTCACCAGGAATATATTAAAGATATAGGAAAGTGTAGTGCCACCAGCGCGTGAGGCCTAATTTAAAGAGCACATATCAAAAAAAATTTATAGGAAAAAAAAAACAAATTGTAACTCAGCATAACATTCACTAAAAAGGCATGTGTATCTGAGGCAGTACTCGTAAAACTAATATCAATAAAGAAATTATTGAAATCAAAAATTAATATATTTGCATGGAATTTGAGGTAGGAAACTGTAATAGTTTCAAATTAACCTATCGATAAAAGCTGTCTTTAAAATTTATTGTGTCTGAAAAGTAATACTTTAAATTTTTCACAATTACTATTTCAGCAGCTATAATTATTTTTATAAATGCATTTTAAAACATATTTTTCTTGAATATTCATTTATAATTGTTCCAAACACTGAAATACACATGTTAACTAGAAAACCATTATAAAAGTGAGAGAAATTGATAACATTAATTTGAATAAGACATTATAAAAATGTATTCTTCCTCGAAAAACTGAACAATATGTTGTAATGTAAATCGTAAAATAAATACTTTCCTTAATTAAAAGTATTAAACAGAACTTCCTTCCCCCCCCCCATATTTATTCATATATAATTTGCTTTTCGAATACAAACCAAACTCAGAAAAATTGATATTTTGTATTGGAATATATAATAGAACAGTCATGAAATATTTAAGACTTAAATGCATATCTGTCATAATCAATTTTTATGTAAGATTGACTCAAAGTAAATAATGCTGAAAATTCCAAACTTCTACTTCACAAATTCTGTTTTAATTTTTGCAACCGCCCGTAATTTATTGAAGAAAAATATTTATCAAAACAAACCTAAAAGAAATGTAATTACATCAAACTTTTCAGAAATTTTATTTGAGAATAAAAATAAATAACTTCAACTGGCTGATTGATAACTATACAGTCTTAGTACACCCAACTATTTTTTACACGATCTTTTTTACATTATTTTGAAATAACACGGTTAACCAAAATATTTTTTACACGAATTTTTTGCTCTAGCACTAATTCCCCCCCTCCCATTTTTTTTTTTTTTTTCTAATTTTGACAGTTTAATCAGCAGAAGGACGGCTCATGCCCACACATTTGTCAGTGATACATGTGACGTTTAAATATATTTTAGACTCAGTGGAAGAAAGAAATTTAACTGTTGGTGAAGCATGGAGAAAGTTTACGATTATCGATTGTATCACACATGCTTCTTTTGCCATCAAATAGTTGCGCCAATAGAGTTTAAATGTTTCTTGGAAAAGAAATTTGCCAACATATGACAAAAGTAGAAGTTTCGTTGTCCAAAAAAAATCAGCTATGCGTACTGAAATTATAACTATCATATTCCATTGGTGGTGAAAGTTTTAACAACGTATAAACAGTTAACAACGAAAAATTAATGCTAGAAAGCCCTTTGGATGAGGACGATTTGATCGAACTTTTGACAGTTTATGATAATAAAGAAGCCAATAATGACGAAGTCGAAGATGTCCAGCAATTAATAACTGATTAAATTAGCGAGGATTTGAAATTTGCTACAAGTATGGAACATTTTCTTACTCATGATCCTGACATAGAGCATGAGTTAATATTTCAACGTAATCGTAAGTTTTGTGCAGCAGGATATCAAAAATTATATAAGCAACTTGAGGAACCAAAAACACCCACTAATAACAGACTTTGTAACAAGAACAAAAACCCAACAGAAGCCGTTAATAATGAAGGAAATTCTTCATTTGAATCAAAGTCGACAGTTGTGCTAGACATAACTGACACATCTACTGATTTTTTTGATCCAGTTCGTAATAAATGCGTAAGTTTGTTATCAAGTAACGATGAATAGTTGTTAGTTAATAGTTTTATTCATAATTTCAGTATTTGAATTTTTATATACTGTATGTACCTGTAGATTCAATTTTCACTGTACACTAATTTAATTTTTTTTTTGCAATAAAAATGAATTGTTTTTGTTTTATAAATATGTAATGTGGATTTCTTTATCACTTTTTTGCACAGTTTTTAGGGAAAATATTTGGAGATTTTTCATCTTGCTCGATTTTTTAAAGTTGTGGAACATATCCTCAAATTTACCATATGTCGCATACACGAATTTCGTTCTTACACGAATTTTTTTGCACGTTTTTCTGAGGAATGTATCCACCGTGTAAAAAAAGAGTTGGGTGTAATCAAAATGATACTAAAATAGATGCAAAATAATAATTGCAAAAAAAAAATGCAGTTATTTTAGTCTTATCTAATAAACAAATATAATAATGATAATGTTATTGATAAATATTGATGTTTCAAAATAATGATGTTTCTTTATAAGTAAAGGTTGAAACAAAACAATATCTAAGATTTTAATTTTGTAAAAATAATATAATATATGCAGTCTGTGTTTTCAGTTAGTAAAAGACACAGAAATAAAAAATAATTATTAGAATGAAATAATTGTTTAACAAAGAACTAATTGAATATGATTGTTAAATCTGCAACGGTTTTCTATTTAAAATTTTTATAAATTCAAATCATTGTATTATAAAGAACAAAGTTCTGACAAAAAAAATGTCAATTATTAAATTTTTCAAAGCAGTGAGTCGTTGTCAATGATAAATTAAATGAAAATAAAATCAAAGTTTTCAAAATGACCAATAAAATCAATGTTTTTTTTCCTGTAACTAAAGATATTGATCAATTTCTTTATCAATTTTTTTTGAAAAATTATTATACCAATAATTTAAGAAGTTTACAACACTATTAGATATGACATTACAGGTTTTTACAGCTGTTGGAACATGCAAACATTTTAAACAAGAACCTCACAATATTAGAATTATTTGTATTGTCTCGTCAGAAAAAAAGGGGTACTCTTAATCACTCTTTTAATTCTCATTGTATTTTTGATGTCATTTCTAATATCTTAAAAAAGAACTAAATTCTGACTTTAACTTATTACCTAATTTATTAAATGAACAATACTAATTTACTTTCAAAAATAAATTTCTCAATTAGGAATTAGATTTCTTTTATGGAATTATATTTTGCAGTTTACAAAGAGTGCTACAAAATCAATTTTTATTCCAAATTGTATTCTAATATTATCATTGGATCCAAAGATATTTAGAAGAAACCATTAAGTGTCGTATGCTATTATATTTAAAGCAAACAATTAATCTTCAAAGTCTCTAACTTTTTTTAGAAAAATTTAGTTATAAACATTTAAAAAAATTCTTCTACTTAATTAATATATTTTATAGGCTCACTATTCAACTTTATGTTTACTAAAGAAAAAAGTATTTTTAAATTAATATTATTGTTTCAAAAATAAAACACACATGACTCATAATATTTTTTTCAATACCACCTCATAAGCGGGATCGATACTTGAACTCTGTACAATAGTAAACAGCCCTTTAAAGCGTCGATTTCGTTATCCTATTTTTTTTTTGTTTCGAAGTTGTCTGAGCTATTCCATGACATTATATGAAATTTTGGATATAGGTGCTTTATGACATGAAAAATTTAAAAATTTTAGTGTGACTTAGTTCACTCTTATTTCTTGTAACTGTGTTTAGTAATTTGTATTTTTATTAAAATATTAATTTCCATATTTTATATTCTTTAATAATTAGGAAAATATGTTTATTGTTTGATACTAGTCACTTTCGAAAGTTTTGAGTAGAAAATTTTATATCATCAAATGTTTAAGACACTCATGTACGATTAGATTTTAATTTTGTATAAATCCTCATCGCTCAAAAACCCTTAAGTAAAATTTTTCGAATTAAAAATATAAGCCAAAAAAAGTGACATGGTGATAAGAAATTTATTTTTAGATGTTAATTAATTATGTTAATTAAGTTTATTAATTAAATTATTAACGCAACAATTTATTCCCCTATGAACTATCAATTTGTGACGTTGGGCTATTCGTGATTTTCATTTCACAAACCTCGAGGGACATTTTTAGTAATTTGGATTAAATAATGAAATAACAATTTTCTCTGAACCCAAATGAAACGCGGTTAGGTAAATTAGAGGAAGACAAGAAGTGTAGCGAATTGAATGAGGTATACAAGTGAAAATGAATTGAAAAGAAAGGGAAGGGAGATGAAGGATAACGACAAGCTGATAAATATTTGTAAACTTGATTGAATCATCATAACTAATCGCTTATATTAGATGTGATTTACTATAATCTATAAGTGCTTGATTCGAAATGAGTGATTTTGTAAGCTAAGATTTTATAATTGAATACAAACTAAGATTGACTAAGTTAAGAGGGATTGGAAATAAAGAGAGTGATCTTACATATTCTTTGATAGAAAAAAAAACTGTTTTTTCCTGCTCTTATGTTTTTTAAATTTGAGTTTTGAATTAGTTAACTATTTAATTAGGTTTGAAGATGGCTATAGAGATAAAAAGGCTTCACAAATTTTATCTAGCTGTAATTAGAATCGGTAAAGTTAATAAGAATGTCCCATTTTTAACGATTGTACTATATGCATGCATCCAAGTAAAATGTGTACTCAAAATTGTCTGTATATAAATTATCAACTTATTTGTACAAGTTTTTTGCAGCTAACTATATAAGTTACAATCTTTAAAATTCAGATAATTATACAAGTATTTGAATATAAAATAGCTTTTTTCTGCTCTAAAAGTTTAATTTAGTATCATAATAATGTGATACCAGGTACTACTAGTAATAATTGATATTTGTTAGCTATTATGATCAGAAAGTTTCAATAAAACATCTTATAGGTAAACTCTGAAGTTTTTCTCTGAAAAATATGAAAAGTTTACTAAGCTTTGTTCTTATGATGTATAAATAGAAAAGTGAAACATGTTCAGAATAAAGATTGTGAATGCATAGGATAGTCATTTTATACAGTTCGGAATGGAAAAATAAAAAATTTTGAAAATAATGGAGAAAAAAAAAATTCCTTTATTTATTTATTTATTTGGGGGGGGGGGGGTTGACTATTTCGGAGAAGTTCAAAATTTCGCTTTTCTTGCTTAGTTAAAAGTAGTGTAACAAAATAACATAGCTCTAAATGTTTGTTAATAGAAATGGAATGCATAAATATTAGCAACAGGCCATTTAATATAAACAGTATATGTACATTGTTTAATACAGAATCGTATTTTAAAGATAAATCAAGCTTATTGCATTCCTATAAAAGTGTTCGAGGAATATATGTATCATATCATATTTTTTTATCAAAAAATAATCTAATAACTTACAAAAATAATCGATTTTAAATAAAGAGAGAATCTCAGCAATTTTTTTCATCAACCATTCTTTAGTTTTAATTTACTTAAACATACAATATAATTGTGTGAATCGATATTAAATTATAACAACAAGATATTAAGATATACTACGGCTCTGCATTTCGTATTTGAAAAACTATAAATTTTCAAATTTATTACTCAGAAGAAATAGTAAAGAAGTTTAGCAGATACAGAATTAAGAAAAGGAAATTTATTAAGTAAAAAAATGTTATTAAAAATGAAACTTTCTTGTTAATATTAATGAAAAATAAACTTATTTACTTATTTATCAGGATGGAATATGTATACACTGCATACATACTGTAACATCGAACGAAAATGTACAAAAAGATATGATTAATTGATTGTTTATTAACATCGCACACTCAGAAGCAAATCAAGAACTATTGACAACGGACACTGTAATTTTTTCTTCGATCAAAACGGGGATAACATCTGAATTGGCACCTTCTCTTGAAACTTCCACAATTCTCCAACAGGAGGACTTGGAAGATTTAAATTGCATCAGCCCTGCTACAATCAGAAATATGGCCATTCGGGGTATTTAAACTTCTCGAACTTTTATGCACGTTCTTACTGGCAAAAATTATTGTGACAATGAGCTTTGGAATTTACACTTGCCCAGGAGTAATTATAGATCATGAAAGATATTTAGAAAAACTTTAAAATTAAGATAGAGCAAAAGCCCAAAAAGGTTTAATTAATTACTTGAAAAAAGTTGCAATTAAGGACATTTGAATTTGAATTTGTAATCACGATAGAGAAATTATTGTTCCTCAATACTTTATTGGTTTATCACTAAGCTCGAATTCAGTAAATGTTCTATAAAATTAGAATGGAGAAATCGTCGTTTGTACAAAAAATTTTAAAAGAAATTAAGATTAGAAGTTAAAGGTTAGATTAATATCAAATCAGACGATTTAATTTGAATCCAAAGAGAATTTTCATTGGCAGCTGAATAAGTGGGGATCTAGTTCGGTTGTCCAATCGGTTGCAGCAGATTTCAGTCTGAGTTTGGTAGAATCTCGGGATGTCTTGGATAAATTCAGAGCGAGGGAAGTTTTTTCATCTCGGTAAGGCTAACAGTACGTTATCTTATTGACCGATAGGAAAGGTTTCTTTAGGGTCAGAGAAGGTGCTATGCACTTTGAAAAATTCGAAAGAGAAGGAGTATTGCAAATTTATTGGATTTAGTCCAGAAAAATTTCATGGAGCCTCTGTAGTTGGATATTATTTCTTACATATAACAGAGTTCCATCTTTGGAGTTATCTAATTTCATTGAAGAATTTAATAGAGAGAATTTTTTTTATAAAGATACTTAAGGATGGATATGTTATTGATTTTCTGATATTTATATTTCTCATATATCAGTAGGATCTTAAGATTTACCTTAGCATAACACTTTATAATTTTTCGAGTAGGTCTATGGCGGTGTCTGCTACTTAAGTCCAGATTGGACAAGCATGTGTCAGAACTGGTCTGATTATCAAAGTACACATAATCAATTTAGTTATTACGTTTACTTAATGTAAGTATGCGAGAGATAAAGGGGTAAAGTTCATGGGCAATATTTTTTTAACCTGCGTGATGTGTATTTAATAAATGAGTTTTTTTTTATCTAACGTTACACCAAGGTATTTAGGGCTCTAGGATCAGGGAATGTTTTTACTGTCAAGATAGATGTCAAGCTCAGTTTTTCTGTGATTTCTGGAAAAGAAGTTGGCCATGTCTTAGAAACTTTCTGGGTTATTTTCCAAGTCGAGTAACAGTCCTCTAGTTCTACGAGGTGTCTGTTCAAAGCGTGACCAATAGCTTTTAAGCAATCTTTTCTTGCTAGTATCGTTGGGTCATATGAGGACCTGCAAAAGCAATTCTGCAGTACATCAGAATCAATGTTTCTGGGATTAGAATGAGTGTCGTTAAGCGAGACTGTAAAATTTCTGTTTGCCAGGTAGGAGCTCGTTAATTTAATTAAATAAAGAGGAACTCTATATTTTACCATTTTATCAATAAGACCATCTTGCAAATTCAGTCAAAATCTTTTTATATGTCCAGGAAAATCACTTCTTAGGTATTTTTTTATTGCAAATTTGATGAATTCCACCACTTGGATAAATTGTTGTGATGCCGATAATTCAGGCATGAATACGTGCTGCTCATGTATGATGATGTCAGCATTTTATAAATGATAATTTAGTCTATTTAAGACAATTTTATCAGCATTTTGCTGAGAATGGGGAGCAAAATTATCCGCCTACAATTTTCGTTAGAATATATATCCGGCTTTAAGATTGGAATCTCTACGCCTATTTTCCAAGCTTGAGGAAAGTAAGGAATCTAATTCAAACATATTCTGGTTAATGTTTCTGAGTAGGAAGATGCAGAGGGTAAGGAGGATCGTTTTGTTTGTAATTCCTTCTCCCCCTGGTCTCTTTTTTTTTTCACTTTTTCATTTCAATCTTTTTAATGTAGTTTGCACTTTCAGAGGCGAGGGCAGGAGTGTGCCTTGAGTTATTTTTATTGAAAAAACAGTTACGATCGATATGTGACAATGTTCTATCATGTGGGGGTGTTTGGATGTAATTTATTTGAACTTATTCTGAAGAAAATCAGTTATTGTTTCAGCTTTTTATGAGTCGCTATTACTCATAGTTTGACCTTTCAGGGAAGAACAACCCTGCAACATAGTATCATCCCGACTAGACAGAAATAACCCAGACCGTGAGTTTGTAATCGCTATGCTACTGTGGCTGTACTAAATAATATAAATAAAGCAAAGATAATGATAATATTTAATTACACGTTTCCACACTACATTTATATAATCTGAAGGTGGGAACGTAAGGTCATTCCAACCCAGCAAGATCTATGAAGCGATCTAGCAATTATTTGATGTTTATTCTTTATTTATCCACCAGGTTAATTTCAAGTTGAATTATGTTAAACATCTGATATGTGTTTCTTTGAGTTCATCGCAGAAAGGTGGTGTAGTATTTTCAGATTGACGTATTAAAGGGATAGATCAATCTGACCTAACGTTCCATCATCGTAATGTTTTTATAAGAGGGCCGACTTATCAAAAAGTCAAACTTATCTGATCCGAAAGATGTCAAATTAATATACGAGCTTTTCGAAAATAACAAATTCCTATGAAGTGAGGAGCCTGTTAAGAATCAATTACTTGAGTTCTAAATTATACATAATACACATCCTGAACTGATCTGGAATATGAAGAAATTGAGACATAATCATTGTTATGTCAATGAAAAAATGTTAATTAAAGGAAACTTAATTATTCAAGCTACCAACAGACATTTAATTAAAGACATGCGGCTACTAGCACAAAATTTAGTGGAATAAAACCATCCGTAAAATGAGAAACCAGATTCCCCACCCTCCAAAAAAAAGAGGCTACTGCATTGGCTGCAAGGACAATAAGTCGATATATTATCGCAAGATATGCTTCATCGACTTTTGTTTACTCCATGCAGATAGAAATTGTAGTGATTAAGATAATATTACATTTTAAAATATTTTTGTTGGGTTCATTTAATAGTCTTAGACCATTTTTATTAAAAATAATAAATTAAGGCACATCATGTGGTTTATATCACAACGGGGAACAAGGACTAATTTTCTGAGTAATAAAAAATATTGTAATTAAAAATGGCTTTGCATTGTTCTAAAGGAATAACGGATCAGTTTAACTCAGCGATGTCCTTAGCATCAGGATATTTCACATTCCCACGGCCTGATTAATAATGGTCTTAAATAAATTTGATGATAGTATTTAACTGAATATTGTGGTATCCTTCTTTCTTTATTTAATTCTACTGTTATTTTTCATTCTAATTAAATGGTCAATAACTACTAGATTCCAATTTAAGATACGTAAGAGCAATACAAAATACTTTAATAACCACTGAAGAATAGATAAGAACGTTTTCTGTCGAATACTTTCAATTTAGTCAATCCTAGTTTATATTCTGTAATGAAGTCTTAGCATACCAAATCACTCGTTCCGATTCAAAGACTTCTCAATCACAGTAGATTCGTATCTAAGTACTTAGGCTGAGAGTCACTTCAATCCAAAATATTAATTACGAAGTTTCAATATAAATTACCAATATCTATCAGCCTGTTATTACCCTCTATCTCCCTCCTCTTTCCTTCCAATGCTATTTTATTTATATATCACTATCTCTAATTCAATACACTACATTTCATAAGTTCATTTCATTTATCTAATCAAATTACATTTTGGTTGAGAATAAATTGTAACTTTATGCAATTTAAATAATCAAAAAATTCCTGAAATTAATGAAGAGAATATCGCAAATAGCCCAACTTGACAATATGTGTATACAGAATAGATCATTACCTAATTTTTGTAACTTTTTCATTTTACATACTTTTTGGTGCTGTAAGATTAAAATAATCTAATGCAAGCCTCAACAGCGTTAAAAAAATAACAACACAGTACATTTATTTTATGTTCTTTAACCCTTACCATATCAGATTAATAACACTCGAAAGTGCTTCATATTTTTAGAAACGACTGAACAAACTATCTAAAAGCCTGCGAATATTTAAAGTTCTCGTGTAGAATTTGATTAAACAAAAATACTCGTTTCACCCAGAGCTATATTTTACTAAGCAAATAAGGGTATATTTGAGAAGCTTGAATTAACGCGTAACCAATGCGCATTTAACGACTGTTAAAACAGCTGTTACCTTAACAGTGTGACGATTAAATAAAAAAAACGATATACATTGATTAAAATAAAAGAAAGAAGAAATATAACTTGATGTAATGGCTTTTTTTTTCTTGGTGTAAACGATCTTGATACGTCTTTTTTTACATTTTTGAAAATATAAATCTATTTCATATATTACAATTTCCGACCAACAAGTCGTTAAATCACAAGATTTCCAATAAGCTTCTGTGTCGGAGGAAATTTAAAATTATAGATGTTCTATTGGATTTTACTTGTGTGTATAAGACTTTAATGTAACATTATTCACACTTATCGCATGAATAATGGTTATTTGTATTTACATATTAACACTATTTATGAATATGTGAGCAAATAATTTAAGTCTGCGTGGCAACCGAAACATTTAGATAGAAGTGTAAATTTTTTCCTTAACATTTTCATATTCCTTTTTGTAAAAGTCTCAACAATAATAATTTTTAGATTCTTTAATAGAATTTAAAGTTATGTCAAATTAAATCTCATTTTTAAAAAGATAATTTAACATAAATATTCGCCATAAAACGTAAATAATATCATAACATTTTTTGAGAACCTTACCTTCGTTAAGATATGCAGCATAATTTTCTATTTATAAAATGCTTACATACGTTTCGATACATATAAATCATAAGGACTCTTGGTTTTACGGTGTTTCTTAAATTAATCAATTTCATTTCCCTACTTTTGAACCATCTACTAAAACAATATACGTAGAGTTATTTTTGTGACCTATTGTGTGCGTACTCAGAGATGTAAGACATAAAAAGTTTAATGATTTGCGACACATTCCAGAATATTTCGGGGACTTGATAACTATGCGTTTATACATAAATAATACAAATTCATGTATCTAGGTGTAAAAAAGTATTTCAAAATAAGAAATTCATGCAGAATTTCAGTATTTGTTAATGAAAAGGTTTTATTTAAAATTTCATTTACGAATTTACATCAGAAATTTTGCTTATTAGTTGGAAAACATAATTTTGTTTTAAGTTAACTGAATAAATGTTATATTATGTATTAATTAATGTTTATTTATAAAGTATTAATTATTATTTACGCGTAGAAAACATTGTAAGTTTTGAAATCTAATAGCTTTTATCAACGAGTTACACAGAGTTTTTTCTTTAATAACCATGCAATCAATTATATCTCAGATAGTAATAAATATTATTTGAAATAATATACATATACTGAATAAATGGCAAAAACTAGACATCACTCAAACCCAAGACTCAGAAGTGGAGTTCCCAACTGGGGAAATTGAGTTCGAAATTGGATTCTATAGATTAATTGTACACATTTAAAGAATATGTTCACCCGAACGAGTAATAAAACGCACTGGCCAGCTAATTAAGAGAAAAACCTTTTAAAGTCTCAACAGCAGCGTATTCATAAGTATTAGTTTAGTTTTTTACTAACGTCGCACTAGAAGCAACACGAGGCTATTGACGACGGAACTTCGTAATTTTGAACCACGGTCAAGTGACGAGGACGACACCTGAGCTGCACCCCCCTCTCCTAACATCCACACCACGCCTTGGTAGGACTTTGGGCCCTGAACAGATTTAACGTGCATCAGCCCCGGCTACATGGCGGGTCTTTGACGGCCATGGATCGAACCCATGACTGAACGAAAACTGCCTGCCGCGAGTCCACGACCTTGACCACTAGGCTACCGCGGCCCGTATACATAAGTAAATTCCAATCCTAGGAGAGTAGTTATTTAGCTACAGTAATGGTGTTCTGACTTACAAACATATCGATCAGTTTCCGATCTTGCGCCTTCAAATTATTTTTTTTTATTATTATTTAGAAAAAAGTACAAGAATTTTTAAATAAAAATGATAGCTTACAAGTATCGCAAGTTAATTCATAAATAATATTCTATTTTTTGAACAATAAATGAATATAAATCATTTTATTTACAAACAATAAATAAATAAATATAAAAATCATAATAAATTTATTAATAATTTAATTTGTGATATTCGTAAGCTATTAATTTTATTTAAAAATTCCTATACCTTATTAAACATTTTTTTAAAGTTACTCCAAGCTACATGATCTATGCCTGAAGGATAAGTCGATAAGAGATTACCCCTATTACTCTTATCTGTGTCACCGCTGTCAGGGAATCGGAATTTACTTATGTATAAGCTGCGCTTGAGACATTGAAAGAAATTTTTTCAGAATCGAATGCGTTTTAGTATTTGTATGGGTTTTATAGCATTGACTTTATCACCTTTCCACCTTCAACTTATACGTTGGGCACTTTATTAAGTGAATTTGATTGAAATAATTAAATTATAGTAAATAGATTTAATAAACTGCAGTTGTAAGCTGTGAGGCGTTTAATTAGGGAGGATGGTGATACATTGAGAGTGATAAAAATAGTGTGCTGAAATTATCAAGTGAAATATCTGTATCAGACATGCCGTGAATAAAGAACTGGCGACGCATTCCTATATCACCCGTCTCGTCTGTCATCTTAAATGCTACTCGAACCACAAATCTTAATTTCAACCTAAGTTCAGATAAAGTAATTAAAATAATCAAATAAGTTTCAACATAGAGTTTATTAATTCTCCAAAAAGTCGAATGCTCTCAGCCAGTTTCATGTCGCGAGTACTAACTTCTAAAATATTGCAAAGAATACGCATACTGGAATACAATGCAAATAAATCCTCCAAATAACTAGTCAATCAGGCAAAAATGTGGGTCCTTAACAAATCACGAAGACATGAAAGAAAATTTTCGAAAGCACACAAGCACTTTTCCTGTTATCGTAATCTTATCTCTCTCGATTCAATATCTATCACTTTTATAAACTTCATTGATTCATTAACTCCACTTCTAAATTTCATTTTACATATTTCGTTTTACTGGAAAGAAGTTGGAGCTTAAATAGTAAGTCAGAAAGAAATCCCAGATGTTATCTAAGAGGAGTTTGGCAAATAGCCCATGCTTTAAGAGTGAATCGAACTGATATTAAGCTTTATTTCATGGGTTTAATATTAAGCCATGAATTACAAGCTTTAAGTGTGAATCGAGTTTGGATCTACTAAGAGTCAAGGATTAGAATCTTTGTCTACATATCTCAAAAGGACTCAAACAGGTGAGTGAGTGAGTGAGTGAGTGAGTGAGTGAGTGAGTGAGTGAGTGAGTGAGTGAGTGAG
>BMAW01117368.1:54807-99815 GCA_019974015.1 Nephila pilipes | reverse complement strand
GAGTGAGTGAGTGAGTGAGTGAGTGAGTGAGTGAGTGAGTGAGTGAGAAATTTTATGGCGCAAGAGCCAGATATGGCTATGCAGCACCAAACCAGGTGATACATGAAAATTAAAACATTTTGCTTAGATAAAATTTAAAATTCTAGAGTGACAAATATTAAGTGAAAAATAAAAACAATGTTGATAAATATGAATAGGTAGCTATTTAAATCAGATAAAATTGTAAACAGATTAGAGTAAAATCAGATAAAAGCGGAAAACTTAAGAAACTAAGGTCGAATCCTGGTTTTCTTTTACTTTATGAAATCAGTGTAATCCATTTGATTCATTAGCCAGGAGTCATCCACATCATATAAAATAAAATCATCCTCATGTCCAAGGTTAGGCGTTAGGGAAATTTTTTTAGGTTTATAGGGATTTAATTTGATGTCAATTTTAGGTTTATTATCTAATGTTGGATTAGAATTATTGCGGTATACGTGATTTACTTTATGTTTCCGTTTTGCTTTAGTTTTAAAACTAACAGCTGTTGCAGAGGATCAGGGTACGGAAGAAACTGCACGGAGAATGGGACCAGTTGGTAGGGATTTAGTTTTTTGGAGAGAAGCTATTGAAGGTAAAATATCAGTCTGAGAAGATGAGGATGATTTAGTAACTCTAGGCAGAGGAATAGATGTAGTTGTTGAATTGGATGGCAAGGGCTTTAGACATTGCAGAGGAGGGCATACAATTCTGGTAATATTTGAATCTGTTTGGGTGAATGTTGAAATTGAAGATTTAGTGGCCTGAGCCACTAATTTGAGGAAATTGTGGAACTATTAAGTTCCTGGCTTCTATGTAAGAAATGTTTCGTGTGGATTTTAATTCTTGAATCTGTTTTTCCAATTTCCATTTGGGGCATATTGATGAGTTAGATTAATGAGGTTGGGAACAATTGTAGGAGTGAGGTTGGGCTCCAGTTGGTAATCCATTGAAGAATGTCCAACTGATTCACACTTAGAGCACGTTAATGTTCCCTGCAAGTAGTTTTTGAATGTCCGAATCTCTGACACTGGAAACAGAGCAGAGTATTCGGAATATTGGCCGGATATTGCAATTAAGGTAACCTGATTTGATTGTTGAAGGTAGTTTGTTGAAGGTCTACTATTGACTTGAGTGACACCCAGATCGGAAAACTCATTGAGGATTTCCGCTTCGGATCAGGTTCAGAAATAACGCCACAGCAGGAATTCAGAGATTTGTGGAGGTAAACATTCAGAGGAGAATTTAGGAAGGATTTGGCGGACAAAAAGGACTTAGATTGTAACGCGGTCTTGGTCTCCATTAGTAGGTCACCTGATTTCAATTTTTTTACTGATTTTGGATCACCACCGATACCTTGTAAACCTTTTTGTATTGCAAACGGAGATATTGAGTGCATTTCATTGTTGGGTAGAGATAGAATTAAAAAAACGAGAATGTGTAGCAATGTCATCTATAGTTGAAGATTCGGGTGAAATAAGGCTTTTACCCATGCACGAAAAAGTATTCTGAGATCCATAGAAAAAGAAAAGTATTCTGAGTGCCTCCACCCACCATGGAGTCCAACGAGGGAGGCACTTATGTCAGGCACGGTACTTACCTGGAGGTCACCCAGGATATAGCACTGCAGCATCAGGGCGATGATCCACCGAGAAAACCCGATACACCCCTTATCTGCAGCACTAGTCCTACAGCAGGGTCTCTTTGCGAATACAAAGAGACTTACAACAAGCCGATTGACAGAAGTCCTGCCACCCGTCTGCAGTGAAGCATGGGCCAAAGGAAAAGCAAAAGGTATCCTCAGGATCCCAATTTCCTCTATATGGGATGCTGCACACGGCAAACATGCGGGTTGGCAAAGCCAACAGAAAAAAAGAAAAATTGAAAACAAAACGTATACCAACAAAGATTGAATAAAGGAAAAATACAACAAAGTAAATATGAACAAATACATCTCGTAAATGATATGGAAAAGCTTAATAATCTGTGATTTAGACAAAGAAGAAAGGAAAATGAAAGGAGAAAAGTTATGACAAGCAAGAGGGTTGAAAATAGGGAATGATCGCTAGGGTAACCAGAGCGCGCGTCACCCGTGTTTACCAAAGACAATAAACCCCATAAGAAAGAAAAAGATCACTCAGTTCCCTCAGATTCGTGAAGCACGTACTTACCTTAAGTAAATAAGCCCCTGAGGATGGACTCAAATCGGACTTGTTCAATAAGACAAAGGTTAATTTATTATTTTAAACATTTGATCAGACACTTATAAAAATTATTGCTAAGGCTAAGGGAGATCAGGGACTAAATATTGATTAAGCGTAGAACCAAATAAAATAATTTGGTTATCATCCCTGTGTGATTCTCTATTCATTTTATAGTGTTGATTAGTTACCAATTAAGAATGGAAGGTATTAATAACGGGGCATTACAGGGATAATATTTTTAAGTGCCCTACTAACCTACTGAGTCTCATCCCGAACTGAATATCCTATGTTGGGGCCTCTCCTTGTTAGTGTATTAGTAAATAGTGAAAACTATCAAATAATTAAAATTCATTATTAAAATTCCATAATCGACAGCATTTGTTTTCAGTATACGTATTAATCATCTTAAAAATGCATAAATTGTGAGGTTTCAGTAGCTCAAAATCTGTCGATTGATAAATATATGAACCAAATATCTACCAAGAACGTTTAGTTCATATGATGTTGTGAAGCTAAATATTTATAGCTTTGTTCTAAAAAGATTAAAAGCTTTCTTTGATGTTCTGAGAATTAAAATTCGTACAGTTGCAGTTTCATAAAATTACTCAAACCTAAAATCAATCAACTTTATAACGTAACATATTTATTAGATTCAATGTATATCATCAAGAACCATCTGTTGTTTATGACGCATTAAATAATTAGCATTGTAATAAAAAAATAAAGTTCTATAACTGTCCAAAAACTTAAAATTTTCCATAAAACTCTATTTTTAATGAAAAGAAATTCTAAAGTTTTATTAACTTTAATTTTTAAGAATGTACCTAAAATTAACATAAAAAACAAATATTTCAAAATGAGTCATCATCCAAGCTTGAAGTTTATTGCTTAAAGTCTGAATAAATCCACCAGACACAAATTAAACTGTCTGCTCTTGCTCTTAATATCACTAAAAAGTAAATAAAGATATTATTTGATGCCACGCGCTCTTTAAAATACCTCAGTGTCTAATTTTTCTTTTTCCATGTCTGTAACATGCATCTGTCCCAGACACGCTGTTTAGATTTGCAATCAGCAGGTGAAAACACGACCGATTTAAGGTGAGTAATGTACGAAATAAACTTTTTTTTCCGTATTCTTTATTTCACCATGCTCAAGAAGAACATCGACGAGGAAAGATTTCCGAGAGAATATTATGGAAGTTCTTTTGGTTTTGGTTACGAACACGATTTGTTTACATTTGGTCCTGGAAAGAGCATCACCTGAGTAAAGTGGTCTTTCATTTTATGCGCTAGAGTTTTTACAATGGCATGTGCAATTTTATTTAGAAAAATCTCAACTTCCTTCACCTGTTGTATTGTTGATACTTCGAATTATTCATGTTTCACTATTTCGTGCAATGCGATGTGACACAGATTTCTCTCTCTCTCTCTCTCTTCTATAGTGTAAATTATCATTTCTTCGACTGGAACATTGGAACTTGGGCATTCTACGCTTTGTTTTTGTGATAATGTCATCTTTTTTTTAATTTTCCAAGCAACACTTGAAAAATGATTTTATCATGTGCGATTATTTGTCATTTCTATTCTGTTGTTTCAAGAAGGCTGTTTCAAGCCATTTGTGTGACGGCGGTAGCCTAATAGTCATGGTCATGGACACGCGAACGGAGTAGTATTCGTAGAGTCATGGGCACTCCAGCCCTGATACTACTGAAGACCTTTGAACACGGGTTGATGCACGTTAAATTTCTCGGGGCCTAAAGTCCTTTCACTTCTAGTCCAACGTCGCTCTAGAAGCAATACGAGGGCTATTGGTGACGGACCTCGTAATTTTGAACCATGGTCAAGTGACGAGTACGACACCTGAGCTGGCACCCCGCTCTCCTAACATCCACACCACGGCAACAAGAGGACTTTGGGCCCCGAACAGATTTAATGTGCATCAGCCTCGGCTACACGGCGGGTCTTTGGCGGCCAAGGATTGAACCCACGACCGAACGAAAACCACCGGGCGCGAGTCTACGACCTTGACCTCTAGGCTACCCCCCCCCCCTGAGATTCAAAATTACGTGGGACCTCGCGGATAGCCCTCGTGTTGCTCCTCAGGGCGACGTTTATAGACAGTTACAAATAAGCAATCTGCATGCCTAAAGTGTATTAATATCATATAATTCAAAAGCCGTTTTTAAGAAAACTATTTAACACTTTGTTAATTATTTTTTAAATTCAATTGCTTAAAAACATTTATAAAATAAACACCAGTAAAGGATGCTCAAAGAACAATTTAATTTCTGAAATTATTTTGACGTATAGACATACCATTGAGCGAATATTGATGTAATGCTTTAGATTTTATACATCATATTATGAATTTCTTTTAATCCTGTATATAACTGGATTTAACAAAAAATAATGTTTAATACAATGATGATTGAACCACAAAAAAAATATATTTATTAACAACAAAATATACTGCCCAACAAAAAAGATTAAATCACAAATGAACTATGAGAAGTGGTTTCAAAAATTAATACTATTATAATATACGAAAAATCACAATTTAATCATTAAGAAATGCAACATCTACCAGACTAGGAAAAACATACACACAAGAAATTGCGAATAAAAAAGTGAATGAAAACACATTATTCAACTTTAGCTAAAAAAATAATAGTTATATAAAATTTCAGAAAAGTAAGTTAAAGGAAAAATAAATAGTCAAGAACCCAGAAATAAATAAATAATAATAATAATAAAAAGATATGTTAACTGAAAAAAATTCAAAAAACGAAACATTTGACGAATATTTTGGAAATAATATATTTAAAGCTCTGATAGAGTGTAAAAAAATTAAGCTGAGTTATACTAAAATTATTGACGAAACTATCAACCATCAAAAAATATATTATTACAATAATGGTTATAAAACCAAAAAATTAATTGAAAAGAAGTTTAAAACAATATATATATATATATATAAGTTTATATGCGGAACTTACTTTTTTTTTTTATCTCTGCTAAAATGTATCTTTGGTTTTATAACTGATATCTTAAAAATATAATATTCAAATAATTAATCAATTTTTCATAATAATTCCTTGAGATAACTCAACGTAATAATCCAAATCTTGTCACAATATTATAAATCTGCTATTGTATTAAAACTTAATAAGGCAATATTAAAACTTATACTTCATTCTTTCAATTTTCTTCAACAATTTATTTTTTCATTTTTTCAATTTATCTAGCTCTTTGTGATAATTTTAGACGTTGAGAATTTACTTTTTCACTGAATTTACTTTCTTTTGGGAATTTCTACGTTATATAATGTTTATATTTTCAAATTAAATTTACAAATTTATTCTCATTCGTTTTCCTTCACTTTCCTGTGTTTCATTTGTATATTTATATAAATTGGTGTATATATTTATACTCATTAGTACAGTAATGATTAGTTACAAGTACATATCGTTTTTCTTAATTATTAAGATTTCTTCCTAACTTGTTTATGATAAAAGTATTTTTGTTTGATCAAATTTTATTCATGTATATGTGTGTATGCATGTGTGCTTGCATGTGTGTATGTTCTGGGAATTGGGAGTCGGGAAACAAAAACGGAAGTTCAATACAAATGTCAGTGACGAGGATTATCTATTGTATTACAGATTTTTTTCGATTATATTTACACAAGCTATATTTTTAACAGATATCTCTGACGAGGTTATCTATAGGCTATAACAAATTTAAATAGTTGAAAATATAAAATGTTAAATTATATTTGGAACTGTTATTTTTTTTATCTAAGATAATTATTTCCTCTATGTAACAACAACAACAAATAAACATTAGTATCGTTGATATTATTCGGTCTAAAGAAGTGTAAACAAACATTTGCCAAACTATTACAGCTATTACTAGCTGGTTTTCCTGGGGGAAATCTGTTAATATGAAGATATATTTTCCGTTTCTCTCTCTCTCTCTCTCTCTCTCTCTCTCTCTCTCTCTATATATATATATATATATATATATATATATATATATATATATATATATATTTATTTATACCTATGACATATATATTAATAAATACTACTTTACTTTATTAACCATTGAAATTTAAAACACGTTTTACTTCAGCCGTGGTTCAGTATGGAGACTTCGAATACTTGAAATTATGAATGTATTAATATTACACGAGAGGAAAGGCAGATACATCTGGATAGTGGAGGACGCAACGCAATACGATTCCACACGCCTCAATAGATGGCAGAAATGGGGGTAAGACTTTTAATGTTTGGGAAGTTAGAGAAAGGATTATTCAGATAAAATGGTAATACTTTTTGGGATCTTTCTTTACATATTTTATATGGGAACTAAATTTCTTGTAGGAATTATCCCAACTTGCCTGGAACATTGGGATATGCCAATCTAAGCTGATTTGAAATTTTCATGATAGAATAAATTAAAAGATTAGTTGAAGTGTATCACAGGAAATAAAAGTGAACTCCCTGCTGTGATAGTTGTGAGTGAGTGAGTGAATGTAAGAATTATTGGCCAGATGTGGCTATGCTGCGTCAAACAAGATTTAACTGTGGTCTAAACGTGAAGAAATTGAAGAAAAGACAAAAATTGGTTGACAAGAAGGAGGGTTGAAAATAAAGAAGGATCACTAGCGTATCCCGGGAGAGCGTAACCCTTGTTTACCAAAGACAGTACACCTCATTGTTGTGATAGTTAAAGTATAAGATAAATTTTTAAATTAAATTAAATTTAAGTGAAATCCTTATATATATATATATATATATGGGTGATATTGATAAAAGCAAATAATATTACTAATAATAGTCCAAAAGAAGAATAGTAGTAGAAGTTACAAACGAATATAAAGATTGTATTATTAAAAATATTAAAAAAATTAGTTGTTAAAAATTAAATATGAAGAATAATGATAGTTTCAAGTTTAATGATGTACAAAAAAATTGTTAATTATCTCCAGAATATTTTTGTAATAGGTTAAGCTATGCCAATTTCTAAGTAATTATAATTTTATGTATAACACATTCTACTTTAATTTAACTAATAAACATCTTGATAATAACAATTCTTTTAGGGCGGTTGGCAACAATAATAAAGAAATTTCTAATATAGTTTTTAAATAAATTTAAGAAAACAAATTTATACATAAATGTTAAATTACATCATATTTTTAACACCAGAATTCCAGAAGAATCCGATAAAATTTCGGTCTGTTACTAATGCGCCTGTGTATATATTACTTTAGATAGTAAAACTTTACAAAATAAATGATAAAAAATAAAATTGATAATTTTGGTAAAACAGCAATTATTAGAAATAGTATGTTTTTTAATTAAAAAATATATTTTCTGCATATATAGTTATGATTTTGAAGGTTTTTAAGTCAATAGATATTGATGATCTAATTATTGTTCTTAAGAATAATTATAAGAAATATAACATAAATTCTTACGAAAACTGATTTATTTCTTACAAGAATATAACTGTTTATCAATGTTTCACAAAAAAGCATAACGAGGGCAATGGTAATGATACTTCTTATGAAAAATTTACACCGTTTGTTAGTTTAATTTTAAAAGAAGACTACATCATTTTTAATAATTAAAGGAATACCACAAGATTGGGGACTGCTATTAATAGCCTCTCCAATGTACACTCCGGAACATTAAGAATAGTGTACTAAGAAGGGAACTTTTGATCGAAATGAAATTTAATACACATAATGATACAGATGAGAGATATTCTCTTGATCTCCCTAAAAAAGAAGAATCAAAACAATTAAACAAAATCAATGTGTACAGTTAGACAAATATAGTGCAACTTCAATAGCGCGTCGGATTGCCTTCTGCTGCGATACATGATGCAACACGTTCCGGCATTGAGTTGATTAAAAAGATTTTGACCTGAGGCTGATGATCCCACAAATCTTTGAAAAGTCACCTCCAAATCATGTACAGAGAGACAAAACGGCATCTGGTAATTCAGCTGTTCAAGGTTGCGGGCCGGCCGTGGAAGAGTCTGAACATGATGTAGAAAGACTTGAGCTGTAGGTAGACAAGCATCATCTTGCTGAAAAATTGTTCCTGTTAGACCATTTAGGAAAGATCTAACGTGGAGTTGAAGAATGTCACCAACATAACTCTGGCCGGTTAAGGTTCCACGTAGCACAATTAGAGTGGACCAACTATTATAGGCTATGGCCTTCGAATACCATCACTCCTGTTGTGCGAGCAGTGTGTCACGTGACAGCGTGGGTTGAATCCTACCGTTCACTAGGATGCCTTCAAACCCTTACGCGTTTATCATCTGTGACCAATTATAGAAGTCTATATTCTTGGGTCTATAATTCTAGAAAATCCTTGCGTAATACGAGGGCGATTCAGAAAGTAAGGAACGTTTCCGTCTGACGTCGCTAAGCGCGCGCCGATCACGTATATTTTGGTGTCTGCGTACTCGGTTTCTCAATCGGCGTCCAACCATCACAACGGGAACATTTCCACGCTGCCCGTTTTTTCGATATTCAAATTTAAAATGTGTGCTGCAATTGAAAATCTAGCCAGTTGTGAGGTGTGGTCTGTGATACGGTTTTTGTTGGCAAAAAAACCTAAAACCTATGGAAATTTATTGGCAAGTGTGTGAAGCGTACGGAAACAACGTAATGAATGAAAGTTGAATCCGAAAATGGTGCATTCAGTTTAAAAATGGCCGAACTAACGTTCACGATGAAGAGAAGAGTGGAAGCCCTAGCATTATGACTGACGAACTGGTCGCTAAAGTTGATGAAAAGATCCATCGTTGATGAAAGAAAGATAAAGTTGATGAAAGGAAACCACCGTTTCACAATAACGGAGCTTTCGCTTAGTTTTCTACAAGTTTCACGGACTTTGGTGTTTGAAATTGGTGGCAGAATTCTATGACGAAGGAATTTCAAAGCTTGTCCACCGCTATGATAAGTGCCTCAATTTGTTTGGAGACTATGTAGAAATGTAGAATTTTAGTCGCTCTTTCTGATGTTTATAATAAATTTTTTTTCTTGTACTTAGTTTTTTTTTAATTCCAAAACGTTCCTTACTTTCGAAATAGCCCTCGTATTCTGAAATCTATTATAGCTTCATTATGTTATATTCCGTTTTACATTTTTCCTATTTGTTGATTTCCCCGCTATCGTAATAAATATAATTTTAACAAATCTTGCAATAAAATTGATATATATATATATAAGAATGGTGATACATACGATGAATGTTAAAGTTATTGGTGAACACAATCTAAATGTAAGGAAATAAATTTGTTGTATTCGAGTAATATTCTGTCTGGTACTAAAAAACCCGATGAAATGTGTTTTTCAAAAGTTTTTCAATCGCTTTGCATGACATCCGGTACATTCTTACGTAAAAAAAAATATTGTAGATTTGAAAGAAATATCTGAACAAAAAGTTAAGAAAAATATCTTGCATGCCTACCACTGTAAATACAACTCCTGAACCCTCAACAGAGAAAGATTTTCTCAGATTTACGAGATATGAATGTGCCACTGAGTAAGAATCAAAAACTCTTATTTTCAAGCTAGTCTTTTTTTTATTTTTGAATACAAAAAATAATTGTGCTTACGAAGCTAAATAAAAATCATAAATTATGGTAAGTGTAATGCTAGTACATTTTTGTTTGAAGCATATAATATGAAAACAGCATTAATAAATGTACATTAATGAAAATTAGGGGGTTTTCTTTCGGGATTTTCCAGTACCATGACATTTTCTTCTTTGTCATACTTTCATCTGCACACATTCTAGGCTTTACGCAACATAAGACTATTTGTATAGGATTATGTCAAACGATTTGCAGTCATCCCGAACTTCTTAAAGCAGTTGTATGTTTCCACGTAATTGTCTGCTACTTGTTAGTCTGAAATTTGAAAGTCATAATTTTAAAAAAATTTAAAACAGGTTGTAAAACATGAATGTTGCATCAGAAGATTTTGTGTTTTAAATTATTGATTCAGTAGATAATCCTTTTTATCATACTTGTTGTGAAACCTTAGAAAAGTTTGAAAGATTAAAGTTTTCGAAACTTTATTTTTACTATTAATTCAGGTTAAAACTCAGCGCTTCTGACAAAAATCAGAAATTCAAATGATGTAATTTACAAACGTTTTAGTTTAAGCTTATCATGTGGCTGTTGTTTAATATCAATACTTCTTAAAAAAGGCCCGTCTATTCTAAAAGAATTTGCGGGCCAATAAGAGGGGGAGTTTAGTTTATTTTAGTTTTTATTAACGTCGCACTAGAAGCGATACGAGGGCTATTAGCGACCGACCTCGTAATTTTGAACCTCGGTCAAGTGACGAGGACGACACCTGAACTGGAACCCCCTCTCCAAACTTCCACACCACACCAACTGGAGGACTTTGGGGGGCCAACAGATTTCTGAAACAATATTCTTCTGGGTGAAATACATTACGCTTACTACATGCAGACTAGTTGCTGCTATTTCGCATGACCAATGGATCGCATTCCCTCACCGCATCTAGTAATGCACTCCCATCCACTTCAGTAAGTTTGCTATTTAGGTATACATTGTGTTTCGTCCACTCACGACCTGCTCTCTTTCTAAATTTTTGTTCACATTCGCGACCTAACTCCGAGGGCCACAGTTGACTTCGATTGGGGCTGTGGCTGGGTCAGGCCTGATCTAAAGTAATGCATACTTTTGAAAAACAAAATTTAAATCTGGGAACATTATGGTTTCTTGTTCGTTGAATTTAGATATTTTGACTTTATGGAAAACCCAATAGTTTTTACCTTCTGAGGACAAGTTGTAAAATATAAATATAGTACTTGTACAAATTTATTAATCGTCTTAAATCTGAGCATACAGTCTAATCTCTTTTTAAATTTTGACAAAATGCTTATACAAGAAGAATTTTTTTAAAAAATATTGTGATGTTCTTTAAATTCGGTACATAAAAATGCCATAAAACCTTGAAAATACATTTGATTGATTAATAAGTTTTTATTAACGTCGCACTAAACGCAGCAGAAGGACTACTGGTGACGGACCTCGTAATTTTGAACCTCGGTCAAGTGACGAGAATGACACCTGATATGGCACCTCCCTTTCCTAACTTCTACACCATGCCAACGGAAAACTTTGAGCCTCGATAGATTTAACGCGCATCATCCTCGGCTGAACGGAGATTTTCAACACAGACTCCCATCTACAAATGACTGGTTTGATTCTTAACAATGTTCTAGAACAGCGCAGGGGCTGTTTGAAGTAATACGAGGGTTATTGGCGATAATTTGATTGAGAGATTGTTTATTTGCGTCGCACTGAGAAGCAACACGAGGGCTATTGACAACGGACCACGAAATTTTTAGCCTCGACCAAGTGACGAGGAGGACATCCGAGCTGGCACCTCCCTCTCCATAGTTCCACACCACACTTAATGGAGGACTTGGGACCTTAACAGATTTTTCGAGCATCAGTCCCACTGCACAGGCTATTGATAATAGGCCTCATAATTTTGAGCCACTATCAAACAACATTGACGACATGCAAGCCGACAATTTACTTTAACTTTTACTCCTAGTCAATCGAAGAATTTAAAATCCTGATAGATGGAACGTGCTTCAACCTCGCTATGCGAGTCTAATGGAATCATGTCTTAGTTTTAGTTTAGTTTAGTTTTTATTAACGTCGCACTAGCAGCAACACTAGGGCTATTGGCGACGGACCTTGTAATTTTGAACCACGGTCAAGTGACGAGGACGACACCTGAGCTGGCACCCCCCTCTCCTAACATCCACACCACGCCAAGGGAGGACTTTGGACCCCGAACAGATTTAACGTGCATCAGCCCCGGCTACACGGCGGGTCTTTGACGGCCATGGATCGAACCCGTGACTGAACGAAAACTGCCGGCCGCGAGTCCACGACCTTGACCACTAGGCTACCGCGGCCCAATGGAATCATGTCACGAACCCTACTAGTCCGAAACAACACCGGTCATGAGCTCGATACTATGATCATTCAGCTACCTCGACGACACATGAACATGTATCTCTGATCCACACCACATTGTGAGAAGACTTTGAGGTACAGTTAAATTTAACATGTAATAACTTCCACTAGTTTTGTTGATGTATTTATTCAAGAATGAAGATTCGAACCTACGACTCAGCTTGAAAATCGACATCAGGATCATGAGTGAATGACGATTATATTTAACGCTACAAGATCGAGTTATCGAAAGTTGTTTGATCGAAAGTAAAGAAGGATCACTAAGATATTCTGGGGGCTCTTCACCTGTGTTTACCAAAGATAGTAAATATCATGGGAAAGAAAAGATCACTAGGTCATAATTCCCGAATCTAATAAAATACAAGTTCCTGAGGACCAATAGCCATCATGAAGCTTGTGATCATGATTGCTGGGTTATTACACGACCTTCCTTTTCCTCGGAAAAACATATACAGTGGCTCAAACAATTGAGGATACACCTTACTTTCACTTGATGAATCCAACTTTTAATGAAAATAACACATTAACTAGAATAGAAGACGTATTTTTACTTTTACACGTAATAAAAGGGTTAATTTACAGTAAAAATAACGAAAATCAACAAAAAAATATCTAAAATTAAAAGTTTCGCAAATATTTGAAGTAAACATAGGCAGATCTTTACCTCAAAAAATTAAGGATACACCAATGAAATTTTTTCGATATATTACATGCATAGACAGTATCAGTATTTTGTTGCATGTCCTTTGGCTTTTATAATGTCCTCCAATCGTCTTGGTACCGATTCGACTAATTTTTTAGTGGTATCTGGAGATATTTTATCCCCTTCTTCTTGTAACACTTGCTTTAAATGGGCTTTGTTTCTAATCTGGTGTTTTTGGACCGCTGTTTCTAGTGTGGCCCACAAATTTTCTATGACATTGATGTCAGGGGACTGTGGCGGTGTGTGCAATTGCTGTTTACAATGAAAAAGACACCACATTTTGACATTACGTGCCGTGTGTTTGGGGTCGTTGTCGTGCTGAAATATAAAATTTCCATCTAAACCCAATTTTTGTGCACTTTCTTTAAAATTGTTGCGGAGTATGTCTATATAAAGCTTATAATCCATTATACCATCTATAAAAACTAAATTTCCTACCCCATTTGCAGCCATACAACCCCAAACCATGACGGAGCCACCACCATGTTTAACTGTAGGACGTAAATTTTTTGGATCCAAAGCGGTGTTCGGCTTTCTTTAAACGGTGTGACGACCATCGCTTCCAAAAATGTTGAATTTACTTTCATCACTAAATATAACTTTCTTCCAAAAGTTTTCTGTCTTCAACTGATGAGTTTTTGCAAACTCCAAACGCTTTTTCTGATTTTGTAAGCTTATGAAAGGTTTCTTTCTAGATACTCGACTGCTATATCCAGCATCTCTAATCACATTTCTCACAGTTTCAGCACTTACACTTCTGCAGATTATTCGAGAAGTTTCTGCAGCTAGTTTGACTGCACTCAGTTTAGGATTAATCTTGATATCTTTTAAAATTTTCCTTTTAGCTACATCACTCAGAATACTTTTCCTTTCTCTTCCACTCTTATTTTGAATTAATCCATCGCGTTTAAATTTCATAATGATTTTCTGGACACATGAGTGACTTCTACCGACAATTTCAGCTATTTCACAATTAGATTTTCCCTTCTTAAATAACCTTAATATAAATTTTCTTACATCAATACTAGTCTCTTTCCGAGGAGCCATTTTCCATTTAAAATTACAGCTTTATATTCTCATAACCAACTTCAAAAGACAGAAATAACAGTTGAAAAAGTTTAGGATAAAATTTCCCAAACTTTAGTAGCAAGCAAAAAGAAATCAAGTGGTAGTTAAACAAAAATTTCATTTGTGTATCCTCAATTTTTTGAGGTAAAAATCTGCTTATGTTTATTTGAAATGCCTCTAAAAAGTTTTATTTTAGAATTGTGTCGTTGATTTTTCTTTATTTTTACTGTTAATTAAACCTTTTGTTATGTCTAAGAATAAAAATTCGTTTGCACTTCTGGTTAAGGTGTTATTTTGATTGAAAGTTGGATTTATCAAGTAAAAGTAAGGTGTATCCTCAATTGTTTGTGCCACTGTATGTGTAATTTAAGTGACTGTGAGTGATTGCAAAAGTTATAGCGCAAAGTGCTAAATCTAGCTAAGTTGTACCAAACATTTTTTTTTAATGAAAGGACAGTGTTTTTAAAAATCATACTTAGATATGAGGGATATTCTAACTTAGATGGCGATTTATAACGGACATTGATGGTTAACTTTTGGTAAAGACTTCGTTATAGCTCAAGAATACGATCATGCTCTTACACTCAAAAACTTGAGTTAAGTTTTTTTATTAAAGTCGCACTAGAAGCAACACGAGGACTATTGGCAACGGCCTCGTAATTCTGAACTTCGGTCAAGAGACGTGGACGATATCCGAGTTTGCATCCCCTCTCCTAACTTCCACATCATGCCAATGGGAAGACTTTGAGCTCCCGACAGCCCCAACGTGCATCAGCCCCAGCTACATGACGGGTCTTTAGCGGCCAAGGATCGAACCCGCGATTGAACGAAAACTGCCGGCCACTCAAAAAACTTGAAGAACAGCCACCATTAACAAATATTTTTCTTTAAAGTTTAATCAAATAAGAGGAAAACTGCTAGGAAAAACTAATTCTTTTTTTTATTCATAAAAAGTTTAATAAACAGTGTTTTAAGAATGTAATGAGAAATTTAATAAATTCCTTCCGAATATTGATTCAACATTTTGAATTCTAAACACGTGTTGCATTAATTGTAAAAACTAAAATTTATTAGAGCTATTAAAAACCAGTACATTTATTTAACGAAATGTATGTATGTGTGAGTGAATGAAAGTGAAGTTTAACGGGGCAAGAGCCATGTGTGGCTATGCTGCCTCAAACAAGATGTAACAGCCGTCTAGATGTTTGGAAAAAAAATGTAAAAAAATTTAAAGTTTCACAAAAAGGGAGGATCGAAAATAGAGAAGGATCGCTAGGGTATAATGATGATGATGATAGTGAAGTTTGGAGCAAGAGCCAAATGTGGCCATATTGCGCCAAACAAGGTTCATCTGATCTAAACGTTAAAACAATGAAAAAAGATTGATCGACAAGAAGGGTCAAGTGAGAAAGTAAAGTTTATTGGCACAAGAGCCAGATATGGCTATGCTGCGCCAAACAAGAATTAACTGTAGCTCACACGTGAAAAAATTGAAGACAAAAATTGGTTGACAAGAAGGAGGGTCGAAAATAGAGAAGGATCGCTAAGATAATCCGGGGGGGGGGGGTGTCACCCGTGTTTACCAAAGACAGTAAACCCCATAGGAAAGAAAGATGACTAGGGTGCCTCGGGGTCATGATGGGATTTCTAGGGTTAATTAGGGATCGAGGATTTTTTAAGTAAAAAGAAAACTTATTTGGTCAAATGTATTTTGTGCAAGATTGAAGTTACTCTTCGTAACATAAGAGAGGGCGTTAGTTTGTTTCAGTGCGTTATGAAGAAACAAAAAAAAAAAAGGTTAAAAATAACAATAGAAAGGATAACGAAACGTAAGCGGCTTATTTTTATTGGCGGTGTAAAATAAGATTTTCAAGGTAGGTCAAAAACGGCAGTAAAATTTAATGTCTCAAAGCTTATTTTACACGGCAAATATTCACATTTTTATCCGACTAGACATATGTATATGAGCTTCTATTTTTATCTTAAAACAGAATTCTGATAACAAACGCATTTCTAAGCAATATGAAAGCGGAGATAAAAAAAAATATCAAGTGTAATTTACGATGCAGAATGGTACCATCCGTGTGAAATCCAGACATTTTTTCTGACAGAAGTACCCCCTCGCAGGTGAAAAGTACAAATATATACCTACCCGTCTTCAGCAATCAAATCGTGAACAGTTGCATAAATAACCATTCACATTTTAAGACCGTTCGTTTCAGAACAAGTTTGCGAGCCATGCAACATATTTTAAGAAACGAGTTTCTCAGGAATTTGTCGCAAGTTTTATTTACAATCTTATTTTATATGAAACTGTAAATAGAATTTATGGTAAAAATTCAAATATATATATTTCAAAACATTGCATCACCGGTAAAATAATTATTTGCAACTTTATTACCTCGTTTATGTACACACACGAACATTCTATGTTTGAATTTTTATGTTAACTTTAAAATAGAAATGCTTCAAGGTTCGTTATTTTAGTGCACGCACAATTCAGCTTTGAGTTTTCAAAATATTACGAAATTTAAAGAAGCTACAATTTGTAAAAGAAGATTGGAAAAAGGCACCCATGTTATTAAGCTAAATTGCTTTTTCCTTTAGATATAATCGTGGTTATCCCTTAACACCCGATAGAATTCCATCTTTTCTTCTCTTGTAATCCGATAGGTTTGAGTTTTTTTTATCAACGATGCATTAAAAAGGCTATTAGTGACGAACTTCATAATTTTGAACCTCGATCAAGTAACGAGGACTATGTCTGAGCTGGTACCCCCCTCTCCTAACTTCCACACCAACCAACGAGAGGAGTTTGTCCCAGACTGATTTGATAGGCATCAGCCCAGGCGACATGGCGGTCTTCAGTTGCATCAAGACTTCAACCCTTGACTCTACAAAAACCGCATGCCGCGACCCTTGTAATAGAGTTTAATCGCGCAAGAGCCAAATGCGGCTAAGCTGCGCAATCAATTCAAGGTAAATCTGTGATCTAGATGTTTGAAAAAAGACGAGTGAGCGTTGTATTTTAATGGCGCAAAAGTCAAATGTGACCATGTTGCGCTAAAAAGCTATGATTTAGATATATGAAAGAATTCAAAAAAAAAAAAAATTGGTTGTAAAAGAAGGATTGAAAATAGAGAAGAACATCTAGGGTATTCCGGGGGCACGTCATCCACGTTTATCAGAGATGGTGAACCCCGCGGGAATAGTGTGAGTGAATGTGAAGTTTATTGGCGCAAGAGCCAGATATGGCTATGCTGCGACATACAAGAATAAACTGTGGTCTAGACGTGAAGTTAAAAAAAAGACTAAGTGGTTGACAAGAAGGAGGGTCGAAAATAGAGAAGGATCGCTAGGGTACCGCGGGAATAGAATGAGATCACTACGTTATAGTTTTCTCGGATTTTCAAGAGTTTATTCAGGATGCATATTAAAATGGTGCGAAAGCCACTCACAATAGGGATTCCATTTCATTTAACTTTCAACGTACTACCCAACATGATGAATAATCGAAAAATGATCCGATATCTGTTCTGAAAAATGATAAAAGAATTTTAAAACCTGAGCTTGTAATTTGTATGACTGAATGTGAATCTCGTACCTATTTCCAAAATAAAATAATTATTTTGAATTGTTAAATGAGGTAGACAATATCACATTTGTTTAGATTGGTGAGCATATCCGAGTGAGGGAGTGACTGAGGTTTTATGGCACAAGAGCCAAGGTAGGCTATGCTGCGCCAAACATTTGTTAAAATAAATTAAAATGTATAATATTTTAAACGGGTAACACAAAGAAAGTAGTAATACAGGTTAAAGTTAAGAATTCAAATTTGGTATAAAAGGCCAATATGTTTTAAAAAAGCAAATAAGTTATGGTGGGGGATTTCCCCCAACAAGTCAGATAAGTTTAAAACTGATGATTGAAAAAAGTACGACGATGATTAAAAACAGGGCACATAATTTAAATGTGATGAATGGTGTAAGGGACATGGCAGGAAGGACACTCGGGAGCACCCTCCCCAAATAAAAGATGTCTATGGGTAAATCGAGTGTGTCTAATGCGAAGGCGGCAATTCCCAATTTTCCAGCAATTTTAAAGCTTTTTTTAAAAAAATTTATAATTACCCGATAATTCATAGTCCTCTTATTTGCGTTAAGGGATCTCAAGAAACTAAACTTCAAAATTTTCAGATTTTTTTTTTCCTAAAGATTCTTAAAACCACATTTTTCATGAACCTTTTAGAGTCAGAAAAAAAAAAGCACTCAACAATACTACCAAAACTTCTAGAGTTTAAAATTAAAAAAAAGAAAAAAGAAGAAAAAAAAAAGAAAACCCCAAGTCTTGTGTTAACTATTTTTCTTTTAGGTTTAACATTTCTCAAAACAAAAAATTTAGCTTGAGAGCAAGATTTCTCAAAAGTCATTAATCATATCATTTTAAAATTGTTTTAAGATGCTCAGAATAAAAGTTTGTTTACGATTTATTTATCAATTTTAAGAAAAGTTAGAAAAGCCTTTAAAAAAAATCGCATGAATGTTCACATAATCTCAGTTTTCGTGACTGTATAAAAGTTTTCCTTCCAAATTTTTAAAAGTATAACTTCAAAACTAAACATTTTTCTACCCAAATCAAATTTTAAAGTTATTTTGAAAGTATCAGTTTACATTTGACAATTTTATAAAATCTTTAAAATTGCATAAAAATACGAGAATTGATGCAAATATTACATCGTAAGAGTGTCAGAAGTTTCTGCCTTTTTTATTGGCAAGTTATTTTTTTTTTTTAAACACGTTTCTTTGCATATATGTATAATAGTTCAGAATCACGATGCCCCTTAAGTTTATAATAGTCTTAACTTTAACTGCATTCTACGATCTACCCGATTATGTATTTTCTTACAATGATGCGTCTAGAGGTTTAAATCTTATTCCATAACGCCTTCAACATCAAGTATTTATCTCCATTCAAAATACGAATGGTAAAGAAAAATTTTATACTGCGCGCGGGTTTCGAGTTTAAGTTCATACATTAAACAGGCAAATCCCAATGAATAAAGTGCACATTATGCTGCACTAATTGGTTTTTGTATCCCCGTTTGAAAATTATCAATTATTGCGGATGTCAACTTAAACAGGTTATAATTCTAAAATATAAACCAGCCTTCCCTCCCCAATAGGCATCGAGATTATATTAAAATGGAACACAATAGTACAATTAAATGAAAAGTCAAAATAGGGAAAAAAAGGTTTATTTGGTAGTTAAATACAAAAACATAATTTAAAAGTATCTGCACAGTTGTTCATAGCAGGTTCTCAAGTCATCTTCACAATTATCCGTATCTTGGACACACGCATACTGGACAGCTTCCTCTGACATTTTTAATTGTACAGGGATGCGAGCAACTTGGTGTAGAACACTGGATTCCGAGATTTCCAACTAAAAATAAAAATCATGCTTTGCTTAGTCGATTAAAATTTAAAATTCCAGAACCAGTCCATCTCAAATGTTACGAAATATAGATTACATAAAGGCAAGCGAGCGAAAGATGTTTATGGAGCCAACTCGGGCTGTGCTGCGCCAAGCAATGTGCATCTGATCTAGAAGTTTAAGATAAAGTGACCAGAAAGGTCGTAAACAGAAAGATCATTAGAGTACCTGGAGACACGTCATCCGTGGCATTTACCAGAGACTAACTCTTATAGAAAAGATCGCAAGGGTACCTCGGGTTCACGATGCCTGTAGTAGACTAAAGTTAAGACCCGCGGGCTGATTAAATTATTGAAGAAAAATGTAAACTTAACTAGAATATAGCATTTCAAAATCAGGTCAATTTAGTTTATTAACATCGAACTAGAACAAACACGAGGGCTATTGGCGACGGACGACGTAATTTTGAACTACGGTCTAGTGACGAGGACGACACCCCCTCTCCTAACATCCACACCACACCAACGGGAGGACTTTGGACCCCGAACAGATTTAATGTGCATCAGCCCGGCTACACGGCGGGTCTTTGGTGGCTAAGGATCGAACCCGCAACTGAATGAAAACCACCGGTCGCGAGTCCACGACCTTGACCACTAGGCTACCGAGGCCCTCAAAATCAGGCCAATTGATAAACTTTATTAACGTCACACTAGAAGCAACACGAGGGCTATTGGTAAATATGAACGAGGGCTATGAAGAAATACGAGGGTTATTGGTGAAGGACCTCTCAATTTTAAACCTCAGTCAAATGACGAGGATATACTCGAGCTGGTACACCCTCTCCTAACTTCCATACCCCTTCAACGGGAGGACTTCGGACCCTGATCAGATATAACATACATCAGCCCCGTCATGTAGCCGGGATGTTTCAGAGTATTCAACAATTTTGAACCGAATCCATAAAATCCTTTAAAACTATTTGAACACTTATTGCCTTCATTGTTAATTTACTGGAACGTGTCGTGGTCTAGGTTTATTTTCGATGCATTCAATTCCTTCACACTTTATCACTATCCAATAGTTGTACATGGAAATTAAATATATTTTCTAATTTCTTGGTATTTTTTCATACAGAGCTCAATGATACGAGTCTAGATAATAGTCTATAGTTTTAGGAGTCAGTCCCAATTGCTTAAAGAACGATGTGTGTGTGTTTGTGGATAAAATCAAACCAAAAAACTTCCAAGTTAATTATTTACAGTTATGTAAATAATTATTTTAAGCATCAACACTATTAATGCTGTATGCATTTTACTGAGGGAGTGTTTGAATATTTTTGAAATAAAATTAAACTTTGCTACTAAATTTTTTCTTAACATGTTTAGTTTCAGATTAAATTTACGCACAATATATTGTATTAAAACTCCGTTTTTGTCAAAATATCCGGTTTATTTAGTTCAAAACTAAAAATTAGGATGACAAAACGATTTTACCAACTGTATTCATATAGACAAGTTTCACTATAGTGAAAAAGAATACTTACGAAGTCTTTCACTGCATTTGCAACTTGGACAGGGACTTGTAGAAAAGTCTGCTATGCAGCCTGGTGCACAGTTAGGCGGTGCACACTGAATTCCGAGATTATGTCTTCCACCATAGCAATTACAACTTGGGCAGGGCTCCGTGGAATAGTCTATAACGCATCCTCTATCACATCTGGGTGGTGAACACTGAATTCCATACGGATTAGAGTTTCTGCATTTACAGCTAGGACAGGGTGATGTGGAATAATCTATTGTACATCCGTGATCACATCTAGGGGGAGAACACTGGATTCCATAAGGATTCCTTCCAGTGTTGCATTCGCAGCTTGGGCAAGGGTACGTGTTATAATCTATTGTGCATCCTGGGTCACATTTAGGAGGGGAACACTGGATTTGGGGAGAAACATTGTCTCTTCCAGAGCATTTGCATGATGGACAAGTTGTACTGTAATCCAAGGTACAGGGAGCATCGCATTTGGGTATAGAACATTGTATTTGAGGATTGCGACGAACTCTTCCTACAAAAAGAAAAAAATGCAAGTGTAGCTTTTAGATCATGTACAAGTTTCCCAGTAAATATAGTTAAACTTTCATCCTAATGTCAAAATATAGCACGAACTGCTGGATCTTACCACATTTACAACTTGGACAGGGTTTTGTCGAGTAATCCATAGAGCAGCCTTGCTCACATTTGGGTGGCGAGCATTGGACAAGACCAAGTCGTCCTACATCGCAATTGCAGCTTGGACAGATTGTGCTATAATCTAATTGACATGGATGATCGCATTTGGGTATAGAGCACTGGATGTCTGGAAGGCCACGACGAGTTCTGTCTGTGAAGTTCAATAACTGAATTAGGTAAAGAATTGAACCAAATTAAGTACAATTAAAATTAGATAAGTTATGGATGATTAGATTTAATCTAATCATTCAAATTAACGTAGCATTATACAGACTGTTTTCAATGGTATATCTTACGAGTATACCATTGAACTACTCCAGGCCCAGTGATTAGTGTAATCGCTGATGTATTCTGCTATTGAAGGAAGCCATTACAGCCAAGCTACTAAAAAACTTAACATTTGGGGGAATTTTAATAGTTGAAAATAATCGAAGTTATACGAATACTTACGATATACAGTATTTCAACTTAATGTTTAACAGTATAGATAGCCATATGGACAGAAAAAAATCTTAATCACAAGACTCGCCAGAATTATCCCCAAATGTACCTCTCTCTGAAACACGCTTCTTCCCTTCCACAGCAATAGAAAAAGGGAAACATTCAGATATTCTTATCTAGAACATGGGATTAAAAAGTTTTGAAACTATTATCTCTCTGGCTGTTGTATAGAATTATTCAACTTAAATTGGCAATTTTAATATCAAGCGAGTAGAGTTTCTTCACCTTGTTACATCTACATTGTTTTGTTGAGTAATCAATACTGCATCCCAATTCACAGCTAGTTAAAGAACTTTCTTGTGTAGATTTCTAGTTATAAAAATCAGATGTGGAAAGCTAAAGCCCATAACCGTAAGAAATCAGTTTTATTATATCATTACTCCTATGATATGTATTTAGTCGACTCTTTGTATTGATGAGAGGACCCTTTTGAACTAAAATACGTCAAACATTTAATTCTGGAGCTATCTTATATTCACAAGAATTGGAAAGAGTGTTTAAGTGTTACCGTCAAAAAATTATACAATATTAGAAGTTTTGATATCCAACTCAAAAATTTTCTTATGGACATTAAAAATTATCTTCTCAAAAAGTGGAGATAAAACTCAAGTAGTTTACTGAAGAGAATCACAAACCCTATTCAATTAGATTGATTTTTCACATTTTTTTCTGCTGCTATATCGAAAAGTTTACTATATTTCCCCAAGAACTAGTTGTATTATTTAAACAAGTTCCCAACAATGATACGAGATTAGATTTCCCTCCAATTAAAGATAACGAACTTCAACTCTCGCTCAACACCCGATCTGGGTTCATCAAACACCAACTTCAGAGATTCTTAAGCCAGAGGAAAATATTAATAAAGTAGAATTTTAAAAATTTAGTTTCAGTTCTACAAAATTCCAATGAAAGTACAGTTCGTACCACATCTGCAGCTTGGACAAGGTTGTGTAGAGTAATCAAGAGTGCATCCTTCTTCACATTTGGGAGGAGAACACTGAATTACTGGAAGGCTTTCGCTTCTCGCGCTGCAATCGCAGCTAGGACAGGGTGGGCTGTAATCTAGACGGCATGGAGGATCGCACTTTGGCATAGAGCACTGAATGACTGGGGTACTACGGCGGACTCTAGCTGCAAAATCAATAGTGAAAATTTTCAATCGAATGAATTTAATGGAATTAAATACATTTGATTAATATTCTTGTTTTAAATATATTCTCAATTTAAACAGTATATAACACTTAAAGTACTACTCTGATAAATGATATCCAACTACAATATATTTATGAAGATTTGATCGGGGTTAGAAATTGAAAAAATTACAATCATAACAACTAGCGATCTTGGTCGTCTCTCGGAAAGTTTAGAGAGACATCTGGCAACGCTTTAGTATTCTCGTATTCAACATTTTCAGTTAATAAAAAATTTTACTAAAATGCAAGTTATGCATATACAGTTAAAAAAATAATTTATACACTTCATTTCTTAAATTATAAAATCACATAGAGATGCATTAATTTGTTATAACGAAAACAAAAATATTTTTTCATACAAATATGCAAAGCTATAATGCAAGTGCACTTCATATTGGCGAGTTACAACCAAGAAACTGATAATGGAAATTAACACTGTGTGGGGCCATTCAGCTTTAATAACTTCAAGACGTTGGGGCATAGATTACACTTTTTTTTTACGGTTTTTTACACTTTTTTTTTTTGTTCCTCAAAAAGAGAATCTTTGAAATTGTTTTCACCTGTATTGTTTCTTTCAAAATGCATTCAGTAGCATCATCATCAACTCTTTTGGATTCAGGTCTGGAGATTGTGGAGAAATCGCCAGTCTCCTTCGAGCAAGGTAAGCAATGTTTTGGGACCGTTATCTTGTTGAAAGTTAAAATTTGCTCCAAGCCTAGTTTCCTAGCACTGCTTAATACGTTTGCTACACCACGTCAATGTGTTAAAGCAGTCATAATATGGTGTCAATAAAACCCAAACTTCCCCCTACATTAGAGGCTATACACTCCCAAACCATTTCATTTCATCCATGCGTAAAAGTAGAATATACATTTTAAATTTAAAATATTTTTAATTTCACACCAAATTCTTCGAATACTGAATGGAGAAAAAAAAATTGAAGCGTTCTCTCATTAGAAGAAAAATAACTTTCCGAAAATTCATTGATTTACTTCTGTAGGCAAAAGCAAATTCCAGGAGTTTTGTCCCGTTTATTTCACTTATTAATGGCTTTTCCCCCCTCGAGGTACTTCCTTTTCTGCCTTATGAAGAACATTTATTGCTTGAAGTTGCGGCGACTCTCTTCAGCAAAAACGTCAAAAGTTAAAACTCCTTCAAAAAACTTACTTGACAATCTAGACCCTTTTAGTCTAGTTGGCAAGAGGCGTAGCAAAAAGCGGGAAGGCAACTTTTCTTTGGACCAACAGATTGAGAGTTCGAAACATTAAGGTCCAAGTCACTACATTGTCTTCCCTTCCCCTACCACGAGGCTTAGAAAAAAAAGGTGATGAGAAAACATCTAACGCCAAAAAGAGTTACTCTGGTGTTAGACGTTACAGGGTCTTCAACGATTTTATCAGCTAAATTCGTTGGAATATTTAAAGCCGTTTGATCAATTCTTTTGGGCCTTATTTTTAATTTGCTGGGACGCCATGGTCTAGGTTTATTTTCCATGCGTTAAATTGTCTCATACTTCGCACTATGTAATGTATCCAACAGTTGTAAAGGCCAACTTAATCCCCTTTTCTAATTTCTCGGAATCTCCAAGTTTTTCTTAAACCACTTTTCCCATTTTTCTGGAGCTCAATGATACGATTTCTCGCGTCTAAAGAGTCTCCAGATTTAGTCATCGTTCTCAGTTACTTCAGGAACAACATAGATAAAAAATTATACAAAGTTAACATTTTAAAGTCTGACATTTATTAGTTTAGTTTTTATTAACGTCGCACTAGAAGCAACACGAGGGCTATTGGCGACAGACCTCATAGTTTTGAGCCTCGGTCAAGTGACGAGGATGAACACCCGAGCTAGTGACCCCCTCTCCAACTTCCACACCACGTTAAAGGGAGAATTTTGGGTCCCGACAGATTTAATGTGCACGGCAGGTCTTTGGCATACAAAGCTCGAAATCGCGACTGAACTAAAACCGTCTGTCATGTATCCGATACTATGACTACTAGGCTACCACGGCCATCCACGTCGCACTAGAAGCAAAACGAGGGCCGTTAGTGACGAAGTTCGTAATTTTGAACCTCGGTCAAGTGGAGAGAATGACACGCGAACTGTAAACTCCTTCTAGCCTCGACCACTAGGCTACAGCGGCCACATCGTCTGTCCCAAGAAGTGAAGTTCAAAGGTTCAAGAGCGAGATACAGCTATGCAGCTCCAAACAAGAAACTGATCTAGGCGTTTGAGAAACCAAGGCAAATATTGCTAGACATGAAAGTGGGCCGAAAATAGAGAAAGATCGCTATGGTATACTGGGGAAGTCTCTCCCGTGTTTATTATTGAGAGTTAAACCCATTCATTGCATAAATAGAGACCATGATCAAGTTAAGAAGCAGATTAGTCAGCTAAGATCCAATCTCTAGCCATGAAAGAACTGCCAACAGATTTAATGTGCATCAGCCCCGGCTACACGGCGGATCTTCAGAGGCCAAGGATCGAACCCGCAACTGAACGAAAACTGCCGGCTATGAATCCAAAACCATGACCACTAAGCTACCGCGGCGCTGGAATTAGACCTATATGTCAAAAGTTTAACAGTTGTAGTTCTCATTCTGTACAATTTAACTCTGTTTGAAGCTATGAAACACTATTTGGTTTTTGAGTGGTGAAACTCGAAGTATTCAATACATGCGACAAGCAAGCTTAAAATGCCACTTTTTAATTTGGGCGTGTCTGAACGCTTATTCAATATTAATCCTCAGTTTACTCTTCTGAAAGTGCTAATGCAATATTAAGAATCTTAAATAACCAAAATGAAATAGTTTAACCTTACTACCCTTTTTTTTTTCCTTTTTTTTTTTTTTTTTATTCAAGACTTATTTCCCAACAAATTTCTTTTGAATCCTAAGCAACTCCAATAGTAAACTAACTTTCAAAAATGAACTGGGTCAGTTTCACAAGCTACTATTCCAGTTTTAGTTTTAGAGATGTTTAATATTCTTCACATTGCGTCCGGATCTCACGCAAGAGGAAAAATAACCAACTCTTAATTCTGATCATTCTTTTATGAAGTACGAATTTCAGCTACAAAAATAAAAATCACTAGAAACTTTATGCGTACAAGGAAATATGCAATATATAATGAAGATGAAAAATACCAAATCACTTCTCGAAATTAAAATGCAATTTGTTTAATTATCAGTAGTTTAAAAACAATATATGAAGATTTCCTTCATTTTTCAAATTTTATAAAGATGCAGCAATTTCAAAGACTAATGAAGAAATATACAATTTGAAAGGGAAAAAAAAAAGTAAAAAATTTGGCAAGAAACTTGCCTTATTGGCATTTTTTATGCACGAGTTAATTACGTTGAATTAATTTTACAATAAATTTAATCACACCATAACATTGGAACGTTTTTACCCTCTTTAATAAGGTCAAAATAACAGACTCGACAAAGGACTGAATAGCAAAAACTTACCGGCATTCTGGTTTCTACATACACAGGCAGGGCAAGGTTTTGCGTCGTAGTCAATAGAACATCCAGCTTGACAGTTTGGTGCAGAACAAGCGAGCCGGGGAGAATCCTCAGCTTCTACAAAATCAAACATTTAACGAATAAATACTTTCTTGCAGTTCAAATCATAATGGGGATGTACAGATAGTACTTTATCCAATTATAAAAGACTACATTATACATAAATATCACTAAGTAAAAAGCAATTCAGAGAATTATATTCATTGATAATCCAAAGAATAAGGGAAGAGGATGAAAATTATGTTCAAGTAAACGAGACTCGTTTGCCATTTTTTTTTCTTTTTGCTGTTAAGAAAATACGGGGCGCATCTCCAATTCTGTAGAAACATTGAGAACTTGACGAGTAAGAACATTTAAAAATATTTTAACATCGTAAACGCATGACGCCATAGAGGAAAAACACATGCATTATCAAAATAAGACTTTCAGGATTCTGGTACACTTTGATCACAATCTATTTTATCCGTTGTACAGATATATTGCAGTTAATGAATTTCCTCTTCAGTGAAGAGACTTTTTTTCTAATAAAGCAATTTTAAATATTGCACAACGTTATGCAATTATTAGGGGGAAATTGAGTCAGTTTAAGATAATTAAATTTAACATTTGAAGTTATAATAGTGTTCACTGTATAGAATGTTGTAATAATAAGTATTCTACAATTTTTTAAAGTTACGAATGCAATAGATTTTATGAAAGTTAAAAGAACATGAAAAATGTAAATACAGCCATTGATTATTTATAGCTCATACACAATTGTTTATAAATTGGTATTTTCTTCACATAAACTAATATCAATATATTCATGTTAAAATAAAGCTTCAATTGCTTTTTAAATTTAAAAGAATGAGGTTCATATTTAACCTTAGCATAAAATAAACGCATTTCTTGTAGATGTTTCTATTACCTTAAGCATTCTAATTAATAATTGTTTTAATTCATATTAAAGCAAATACGCACGGTGGATCTTTAGTAATATCAGTGCTCGAACTCATGACCATACCGAACAAGAGTTGGCGATCGTGACCATTAAGTGCGGGCAGAGTTATTTTTAAAATAGCACTTAAACTGAAAGCCTTTCTATCCGAATTACTTGTATACTTGATGATTTTCAAGAAGTCAAAGTTTTTTTTTGAATCTGTGGAATATATATAATCAACCCTTTGATTGTAGAAACTTAGTGTATTGCAAACATTTAAATGCAAATTTACTATGCATATTTAAAAAAAAAAAAAAAAAGGCCTAAGCATTTTAATATTATACAACAGTGATATAAATTTGAAACATTTGTTTTGTCGATAGTTTCAGATGTATACACTATGAATATAATCTCAAAAATATACTTGCAATTGATTTAAGTGCATTGTTATTCTCTACAAAAATCAAAAGATCATAAAATCAATTTTCTTCCAAGTCATTAACAGAATATTACAGATCTTTAAAACAGTACCTCCCGATAAGTTTTTGGACCAATGGTTCCATAGAAGTCTTGGGATAGTTAGAATTCTTTAATACAAAAAGTAGGGACATGAATTTTAACCAAAATGAAATAAATATTAAAAAAATGATAAATAAACACATTTTAGACAGTTACATTTAGTTAAGAAAACATTGGCCATTTTTATATTTATATGCAAATAATTATTTGCCTTCTGTGGAAGACAGAGGCGGAGTTTGACAAATAAGAATGTTATAGGTATAAAAATTCAAACATTCTTAAAACAAATTGCAAGTAATTTAAACCTTTATCTTAATCATAATTATTTGTCAAAGCTGAGTTAAATGTATTAAGATTCAGAGCATATCATATAGAATTTGAACTTACCGCAAGACAGCAAAGCGGTTCCTAGTATAAACAAAACTGCTATAACCTTCATGGTTAACTAAAGTTCGGCACTGACAGGGTTCCCAGGTCAACAGCTATTTATTCTATTTGTCCTAAGCCCACCCCTCTTTTCGCATGACGTCATATGACGTAGACTAAGGGGAGTGAAGGTTGCACTCGGAGATGTCACAAGCGTCCGGTTTTTCATGATAGGGAGTTCCCCATAAGGGCCTCTTACAAGATAACGCTTACGATTTTCAAACCCGCTTACTTACAGCAAGCTCTTAAATAGAAGTCAAGAACAGAAATTATCGTATATTATACGAGGACGGAATTCTTTTGAGGACTATCGATAATACTATTTGAAAAATACAATCTTTACATTTTTGAGTTAAGGTTCAAGTCGTAAATTCTAAAAAAGTCCAGAAAATTCTTTCGTTTATCGAAGTTTGTGAATGTTAATATTGTAAAAAAAAGAAACTGAGTTAAAGGCGCTGAAGCAAAGTACAAAAATTATGTACGGAATACATAGCTCTGCCAGTTTATATCACGAACTATTTTTAAATGTAGGTAATAGAAAATATTTTATTCTTAAGGAGAAAAATTATCCTGATGGTTAACTAAATAAGAATAACTCTTACTGAAAAAAAAAATTACTTAATTGCTAATTCGCCAGCAAAGTCACACGAATTTTAATTTCGGAATTACCTGGTTTGTTTATCAATTTATTTATAAGAGCAACTAGTTTTTTTTAAAAAAAAAAATGAAAAAATTTTAATAACTATCAGCGGTATATACAAATAAGGAAATTTTCTAATGTGATTATTTAATTTTGTGTTTACATTATATAGCTATGTGGTAAAATAAACCTGAAGTTTAATGTAGTCTTAACCATTCATTAACCCTCCCAAGTGCTGCTAATTACTAGTTTTTACTCACATTTAAGGTAGTGTATTCTGTAGATTTTGCAACACAATTCTTCGTTAGCTTTACTACTTTAAATTCATTTGTGAGTCAGAATTTTTTTGTTAATTGATATTATAAATTTAATGGTACGTTTAAATATTATTATTTTTATTGAATAAAAAATTGCGTAAAAATATTTGGATATTGAACGGAGTTACCGTTGTTGCATTTCGAATTTTTTAATTATCTAGTAATATTTCAAATGTAATTATTTGTTAATTATTTCAATTATCAATGTCTATGTTTAAATAAATATGTTTTTAATGATTATGTCATAACGATGGAACAGTCGAAACGCCAGAGAGAAAGGGCAGACGATAAACCTTTTTTTTTTTTTTTTGAGTAAATAGATCGGATAAAAACATGAATATTTAATTTCGAACAGAACAAAGTTATATAAAAGTAAAAACAACTACGAGAAATCTGTTAAAGTATTTTTCAATATAAATTGTCCATACCGATATTATCCGTGTTTTTCTATTTTTAGAAGTTCCTGATCACGGTCATACTAATTTTATAGATTTGGTGGAGTCATATTTACACCATTTGTTTATCCAATTAATCAAAGCGGATTGTCTTGCTTTTTCTTAAATAGGGGAAAGTATAGGCAATAGGTATTAAAGAATTTTTGTTCCCTTACTTGATGCACTCGAACGCAAGCTCTCAGGGGGTTACTTATTTTAGGTAAGGGCGGCCATCATGACCACGAGGCATCCTAGATATCTGTTTCTTTCCTATGGTGTTTACTGTCTTTGTAAGACGGGATCCAGGATATCCTAGCGATCCTTCTCTATTTTTGGCCCTCCTTGTCAATCAATTTGTATCTTTTTTCAAACGTCTAGATCACAGGTTTATCTTGTTTGGCGCAGCAGAGCCACATTTGTCTTGCGCCATTAAACTCTACCATCACTCACTCGCACACCACTACACAATCCCAGTGAGAAGTTTATAAATCTAATTGCTAAGATCTCGATGTATTCTTTTGTTTTTCTTCATTAAGATCAAGGTCATCAATCATTTTTCAAGGATCTTGGATGTTAATATAAACACGCCCCAAGGATACCTTAGCGATCCTTCTCTATTTCCACCCTTCCTGTCAATTATTTTTCATATTTTTTTCTATTTTTCAAACATCTAGATCCAAATTATACTTTGTTTGGCGCAGCATAGCCCCATCCGGCTCTTGCGCCATTAAAGTCCTACACACACTCACGCTTGGACATAAATGTTATTGCAGTAATTATGAAATGTAATTTTTTGTATACATAACAGACATCTAACAGAGTTAAAATCTAGGTATTACTTTCACTATCTAAACTAAACCAACATTTATAGATTAAATAATATTTATTTCAAAATTCTAAATTCTTAGCAATCCTTAAAACAAATAAAGTATTTTAGTATACAATTTTAGAGTTTTTAATGCATAAAAAACATTGGAGAAACTGACAAAAGTTAGTAAAACCGAGGTAGCCTAGATATCATGGTCGGAAACTCGTGGCCAGAATTCCTTTCGTCCCTCGTGGGATTGAGTCATGATACCAGTAAAGACCCACCGTGTAGCGGAACTGATGTACTTTAAATTTGTCAAAGCTTCAAGTCTTCTTTTTGGTGAGGGGCAGAAATTTGAAGAGGGAGATGCCGTTTTGAGTGTCATCCTCGTCTCTTGACCGAGGCTCAAAATTACGAGGTCCGCCGTCAATCACCCCCGTGTTGCTTCTCAATACGAAGCTAATAAGCAATCACGAGACTAGGGCTGATGCACCTTAAATCTGTGGAGGCTCCAAGTCTTCTCATACGCGTGGTACAAGAGTTTGAAAAAGAGATGGTCATTTCAGGTGTCGTCCTCGTCACTTGACTATAAACTACGATATCTGTAATATGAGGGTCGTTGTCAGCATTTATCATGTTGCTTCCAAGTGTGACTTTAATAACTGAGCAATTAATTGTATTAAGAATTAAATTAGTTGTAGTTGGAATCAACACCATGTAGTGGCCGCGGTAGCCTAGTGGATATGGCATCGAAATCGAGGCCGGAGGTTTTCGTCGAGTCTCAGGATGAGCCTTGTTCGAGTTCGAGCTTTGATGCCACTAAAGACCCGCCGTGTATCCGGAGCTCATGCACGTTATGTCTGTTGGGGCCCAAAGTCCTCCCGTTGGCGTGGAAGTTGGGAGAGAGGGATGCCAACTCAAGTGTCATAATCGTCATTTGACCGAGGTTCAAAATCACGAGGTTCGTCGTCAATAGCCCATGTTGCTCCTGTATGATGTTAATAAAACCAGACAAATCTGCATGTATAAATTACGCAAAGGCTATTGGGGTGATTAATAACGTGTCTAATTAATTATTTATACAAGTCGTATTTGGAAGTAATACGAGGTCTGTTGGTAACGGACCTCGTAATTTTGGACCTCGGTCAAGTGACACTAGAACTGGTATTTCCCACTCCATATTTTCACACCATGCCAATGGGAGGACTTGAAGCTTTGACAGATTTAAAGCAAATCAACCATGCTAACGACGGATCTGTATTGAGACCAAGACTCGACTGAAACAATGCTGGGCATGACCTCGCGAAAATGACCACTCGATTACCGCAGTCATTAACCTCGTCTTCAAAATCACGGTCAAATGAGGTGGATGACACCTGAGCGGAAACTTCACTTTCATGTCTTCTACTCATAGCAATATGAGATATTTCCGTTTAATGTGAAACACTCCCCATTATTAGCCATTGTGAGTCTTTGATCTTGATATTATCAATAACAAAGCTTACAACCTTGATCACTTGATTAAAGCCGCAGAAACCAAGTTATCATGATTGCGAGCTCATGATCAGCTTCGATTCTACTGAAGACTCTTCGGGTAGAGCTGCATGTCAAGATACACATGAGGGAAACAACTCCGGCAGCGAGTTCACGAACATGACACTAGATTACCGAAGCAACTGTGAAAACAGAAGCAAGTGGATTCTATTATAAAAGAACAGTTTTTATTAGTTATACAAGTATATTTTTAGGAAATATTTGAATCGATCAAAACTTCTGCATCCTATCCTGATTCGTAATTGTGCGCGTGTGCATATTTTTAACCAAATAAGAATATTTGTGTAAAATTACATGAAATTTTATTCAACAATTTATATTTCTAGGAGAAAATGAAGTAAACACTCTCAAATACACCCACATAAATAAAAATTCAGTTTTTCTTAAAGATACAATTGTTTGAGATTATGTTAAGAGAGCTTGAAAACGCGCGACATCATACAAAAAATCAAATTCAGGCACATAACACGAAATCCAAATCCAATTTCCTGATTAGAATAATTTATTTTTAAATTAAATTTTATGTAAAAAGTACTCTTGCCAACTTGTTGAATTCACACAGACACACACACACACACATATATATATATAATGAAGATTTATTATCGATTTTGCTTATTTCTCTGATATTGTGTAGTATTAATAATTACACTGATTTATAATCAAATCATAAAAATATACACATATATTATGCGAAACATCATAATTATGGGGGACTGTACTTTGTTATTACATTTGCACTGAGAAGCAACACGAGGTTATTGGCGATGGATTTCGTAATTTTGAACCTCGATCAAGTAACGAGGACGACACTTGAGCTGGCACTTCCTCTTCAACTTTCTACTCCATAGGGAAGATTTGGGACCTCGACCAGATTTAACATTCATCAACCCCGCTACGTGTCGAGTCTTTAGGGGCATTAGAGCTCGAACTCAAGACTGGACACACACACACAAAAAAACGCCGGTCCAAGACCATCACCGATAGGATACATCGCCTCAAAACTGTGGGAGAACGGATTACTGTTCTTCGAGAAATGATCCAAGTTATCATACATGTTTTTTCTACTGCTAAGTCATTAAAAAGGAAAAGAATTTTGATCTTAGTGAGAAAACATTAGACGAACTTTATTGACAGACTTGCAAGTAGATAAAAATTTAATGAGATATCTTCTTTGTCTTTTGCGAAAAAAAAAATATTGTTGATAACAAAACAGAAATCCTGATCAATACCCCTTTCTGCCGGAACAACTGTTGTACAATGAGGTGTATATAATTAATTTACGGGAGGTATATTATATGAAGTACATTATGGGATTTATATATATATATATATATATATTACTATGGGAGAAAGGATTACTGATCTTTAAAAAATGATCTCAGGTATCTCAGCAATTGGTTTTTCCATTACTTACTGAGTCGTAAAAAATTATCTTAGTGATGTAACATTGGGCACACTTTACTGACAGATCTGCAAGCAGATAAAGATTTCTTGAGAGATCTGTGTTGTCTTCTGCACAAAAAAAAAAAAAAATTGTTGATGATGACATAACTTGAACCATAACCCTTTGTGCGGGCGCCACTCGTGTGTAAGAACTTTTTGGGGGTTGGGGAAATGTACTTAATTGTCAGAAACTTAATGAAAAAAACTGTTTTTTTAAAAAATATCCCACTTTCGATCCTGAACTCTTAGCAAATAATATAAAACTAATAGGTATCAATTTATCCAAGAAAGTCTTCAAAATTAATAAAATAATTATAAAAAATTAGACCTGTGTCTTCCCCACACACACAATTTTTTTTTCATTCATCTAAAAATTAAGATTTATAGTAGTCAAAAATTTAGTAGTAAAATTGCAAAATAATTATGTCTAGAGGCAGGACATCACATGTACAGAAAACATTTACATGTTTTTAGAACCGGGGTCGTATTTTTAATTTTTAGCATGTATAAACAATTTTTAAATGTTTATTTGTTTTTAATTGATAACTTTATTTCAGGACTAGAAGTCTGCGATAAAAGGGTGTTTTGTAAAATATTCAGGTGTATTTAACTTGTTGTACTTTTTTTCGCTGTTTTCCAGATTCCAATCATCCTGATAGGCTTGCGCTGAGAAATATTTCTTTTTACACTACCAGACACACAATGGTCCATAGATAACACATCAAGGGAATTTGCAGGAATATGTTGTGAAGATATACATGCAATATATACATTTGTTAATTTTCATTTTTTATAAGCATGCGATGATAATTTTTGAAGTATGCGACTGGTGACTATATCTTTGTGCACATTCTTATTGGATGATCATTGGAAAATATAAAAAAGCTGAGTTTCTTTAAATATTGGTGGCAAAATATTATTCTAATAGAGCATGACACTCTTTTTTTAAATTATTTCTTCATCTTCTTACTTTTAATTTCCCATTGTAAGAGAAACTTAAGAAAATCTTACAGCTTTAATACATTTTTTTTTTTTTCATTAGCGGAACTAGGTTTAGATCCCTAATCTAAATTTTCAAATCAATTAATTAATTAATTTTCAATCTCCAAATTTTCAAAGCTTAAATAGACCTTCTTCGTTGCAGTCATTTAAGTAAATCCATTATTTTTATGGAGGGTAATAATTTATGTTCCACCGAATGGTTTTTATTCTGGGGCCTACAAAATACCTTGCATTAAGTCAAACGCCTGGTAAAAGATGTACTATTGAGTTAGTACTTATCCTTTCCAATTAATAATGTTGCTTATTTTGCTCTCATAAATTTTTATACCATTCATTGTATTTTTTTCTTTAATAACGGAATAAGGATATTTCTCCTTAGAAAGCGCAAAAATTTATAAAACAATCTACAGCTTGTTTCATTTTGAAAGAAGAATAAATTTTTTAGTATCGGAAGATAACTTTCATTTCAAATAACAAACTGTTGCCAGGGTTTTCCCACAAAATAATTGCATTTTTAATCCTTTATCTAAATTATTCTAAAAATGTGTGAATACCCTCAGTACAACAAATACTACAATGGGAAATCCCATATTTCAACATAATTTTTATCTTGTTTTTTCCAAAGAAATGTGCATTGATTTCGTGTCATTGTTATGAGCGCTTTGCATCTATCAGTCCTTCCCGTTTCCACTATCAGTAACGTATCTTTCAACTATTACTCATTCACATTCCGATAATTAATCACATGTACATGTTTCGACAAACTGTTCATTATCTCAATGGCACTAGCCCCATACAAAGACATATAAATGAGCATATTCAATAATTGAGTGAATTACGTAAACTTAATATGAATTCAAACTGAAATGTTGAATATGTGTTAGTATTATAAGAATTTCGGGCAAGTTTAAAGACTAAGTCGTGAACTTAGAGAACGACTAACTGTGAGTTCGAGTTCCGCGATTCGTAATGTGAAAAAATACGAGCTACAGCCCATTAAATCAAATTACATTAAATTATTTTTGCCCATTAAATTATTTTTGCATATAGAAATTTTGGTGTACTTGATTTCGAAGGATCGTAAATACGATATAAAACATATTTTTAAAGACAGTACCGTTAATTTCAAAGAGAATCTGAGTAAAAGGAAAATAGAAATTTTGTAATTCAAATATTTTTTGGAAGTAATGAGCCATTAGTTAATGAAAAATGAAAACAATAGAAAAAGAAAGAGATACAAAACTTGAATTTTTTTTTCCCGGGTAAAAGTGTTCAAGTGAATTTCTCAAAGAAAAATGAAAGGAATTTGTTTTAAAAGGTCCCAACTTCTCTTATAATGCTTTTAGAATTTAAAGAAGTTGAAGGGAAAATTCAGATTATAGTTTAATTTCCTCATGTTAGATCTATGGTTCCAGAGTTATTAAGTGGCCGTAGTAGCCTAGTAGTCATGATCGTTAACTCGTGGCCAGGGTTGTTTCCCATCGAATAGTGGCCTCGAGCTTAAAAGCAACTGGTATCAGGGCTAGTACACGTGAAATCTTTCGAGGCTTCAAGCCTTCTCTTGACGTGACGTAGAAATCTGGAGAGAGAGAGGCCAGCTCAAGTATCTTTCTCCTCCCTTGACCAAGGTTCAAAATTACGATATCGGTCACCATTAGATATAGTGTTGCTTCTAAGTTCGACATCAGAAAAATAATCATTTAATCAATCAGAATTATGACTTAATTGATTCTCTAAGTTTTTGACAGATGACATCTAGAACAAATTAAAATATAACTGTAGTTATACTTTATTAGTAAAAATTCCCATAATTATTACGAAACAATTAGGATGAAGAGAAATAAATGAGGAAAAGATAACTGTTTCATAATCTCAAAGATATAGATAACTCCTTATTATGTTATGGAATACCATAATGAATATGGAAACTCTAATAATCTAATGGGAACTCACAGGATTCTGTAAGCTTTAAAATCAATGTAGAATTTAACTCAAGCCAGAAAAATGCAGTTAAATTACTGCTTGGAACTAATATACATCAATATAACCGTGTTGTTACTTGCCTAATCTTAAAAACAACTTTATTAAAAAAAAACTAAAAAAAAAGATATTCTTAATAAAATCTCTGAGTATAGAGGGGGAAAGGCTTAAAAAGTAAACAGTGATGAACATAATGACCATCATGTCCGTAATAGGTGAGCTACAAATCTACAGCCTACTCTCCAATACGAGTAACAATATCTCCAAATTAGTATGCAACGGAAACCATTAATTGACCCACAATTTAAGCTATAGAATCATTTCAAGCAATTGTTTAATCGCTACTTACAATTAGAGATAATCTCTTTCTACGATTTATCTAAAACCGCTTATTTCTAAGTTAGGACTAAATTGGTACAGATTTTTTAACTACCGTAGCTTATTTCAACTCTTTTTCCCTACGAATAATATCAATTTATACATTTTCTGAGCAGAATGTGTTACAAATTGTACCAAACACAAACTTTCTAACATGGTGTGGAGGTGTTCATGTGCTACGCTTTTTCTAAATTGGCCTGCAACGAAAGACTATAATTGACTTACTATTACTTCACTTATTGCGACCTAAGAGACGCCACAAACAACTACTTAGTTACCTTTCTCAGATAGATGAACAACTCCTTACTACGGCTTGCTAAAAACGGTGGAAGAGGTTTTTGTTCCTCAATCAGGACTAGTTTGTTATATACATTCTAACTACTGTAATTTAAATTTTTTTTTCTCTTACAAACAATGTCTTTCCGGAATTCAAGCATTTGCGAATAAGAATAGCATAAAATTTTACCAAATTCATTTTTTCCCCGAAATTTGACATAATAAGGAGGTTTCACGTGCTGAGGCGTCATCCTTCAAATAGCTGATGGGTTTCTACTTTAAATTTCTCGACAGCGTAAAAAATTAGGAATCGATTGTTAGTAGCCTACGTTAACCTTAAGATGATATATAAATTAAACTAAATGTATAACACGCATTTAACATGTAAAGCGATTGTCGTACCAAAAATTGATTGTCGTATTAATATCTTTCTGAATTTTAAATATATTTATTTTATAATCGATCATTTTCAGCAAAAAGTCACATTGTAAAAAGGGAAATAAAATGTAATATTTGCTTGTTTTATTTTTGATTTCAAATTAACTTTTTCTGTTATATTTTAACACATATTTTCTTGTATCGAATATGTCCAATCTGAGAGGAATATCCTTATCGGAACTGAGCTACTCTTAGCACTTATCTACCATTGAAAGTCTTGAAGACCTTGCATTTTGACTTCCATCACTCAATATTTTCTCTTCCCAATGGCTTATTTGTTGATTAGAAACTTCTTAATGTTTGGCAATTTTATATCACCCTTTCTAAGTGCCTATAGGGAAAAGAACATATTTCTGTAAACTAAAATGCTTTAAATCATGTTGTGACCAATTTGATTCCAAGTTTAAAAAAAAAAACATATTTAAGACTCTTTTTAATGTGTATTTTGTGATAAGTTTCTTTAAGCAATAAGAGTAAACTTTGTCAGACACCAACAGTCCTGATCAAAAAATTTCAGTTTATTAAAATTATTTTGTCCCGCTAGAATATATTCAAGCGATTCGAAAAAATTAAAGCAGGAAGAGATTTAAGGTTACATTATGAGATTCAAAAAGGGCAGATATAAAATTCATATTTTAGGTTCTGAATTTTGAAAAAAAGAAAAAAAAAAACAATAGATGCTTTGAATATTATTAAACTTCTTTTATTTTTATTTGTATGATGACAGGATTAAGTTGATCAGTGATTAAGGAATCGAACTCTCGTCTGAGGGCGCATAAGAGGAGTCGTAAGTTCGATTATTGATATCCCCATCGTTATACTTTAAATTTGATAGAGCTCGAATCGTCGTGCGAATTGGCGGGGAAGATGAGAGAAAGAAGCTTTATCTGAAAAGTCAGCCCATCAAAATAACGGTGTTTTTTGCTATAATTTAATTCTACTACCATCTGAAATTCTAATTCAATAGTCAAAAAGTTCAAAACGCCAATTGAAGATACGTAAAAGTAAGACAAAACACTTTATTGACTACCAACAAGTAGATAAAGTCAGTCTCTCTTGAGTCCTTCTTAACTCAGTCAACCTTAGTTTATATTCTAAAAATAGAATTTTAGCTTATATATAACAAACCACTCTCTCTGATTCCAACACTTCTCGATAACTGCAGATTCGAATCTTAGAACTTTATCTAGGAGTCGCTTCAATTCGAACGATTATTTACGATGTTTCAAGCCAAATTACAACTATCTATCAGCTTGCTGTTATTCTCTATCTCCCTTCTCTTTCCTTTCAATTCTATTTCACTTACATATCACTATTATTTATTCACTACGCATTTTATCGTCATTTAAGTTATTTAATCACTTTTCATTTTGGTTGGGAAGGAGCTGTAATTTTATGCATTTCAAACCACCAAAATGTCAGCGAGATTCGAGAAGAGAACACTGCGAATACCCCCAACGTCTCAAAATTATCATGTTCATTACAAAAAGTCCATTATATGGTTTTAATAGTCCTTGGTGTGGTTAATTCAAACCATCCAATCAACATTAGTACTCTTTCGCTAATATCGGACCAGACCACATTCGGGTTGCTGAAAAAAAACTAATAATATCGCATTTAAACAGAAAAAGATATGCATTATTGTATAAAACTTTATAAGTACACCCAAAAAAAGTGTCAAACACATGAAATAACTAAACCTGATAAGTGTCAAGGCCCGATAGGATTATAGAAAGAGTACTGTATCTGAAAGAAAAGATTTCACTTCCCTGAAAACAGTAATCACGCAACGAAATTTGCCTTTGACTTTTAACAACATCTCTGGCGTACCTAATGATGGCATCCCACTGATGGGAAAAAAGATCTAATGTGAGATTTGATTGAAAAGTAATGCCTAAATGACCATAACTTTGTGTTACCCGATTTTCAGATTTCTTGTTAAAGGTGAGGCCTACACGTGTCCTCTATGTAAAGCTTTAGAATGTTAGAATGTTTTATATTTTTGGCCAATTCAGAAAGAAAATGGGATTAATTTTTAAAATAGGAACTCTCTCTCTCTCTCAGTAATTCTAAAAGAAACTGTCTCGATTTCTTAACTGTTGAGTAGTCCTTTCTTACACAAATTTGCAGTTGGACTTGTAGAAGAAACTAATAAAATTTTTCTTGTTTTTATCCAATGTATACTCCTAAGGTAAAAATATGTGAGATGTGGGGTTGTTTGTGTTAGCGTTCATGTCTGCTTTCAACAGCAATTTACTTAATTTTCGAAAATATCAGAGTAATGAAAAATTTAATGTAAGATTTCCATTGGATTGAAGAACAAATCATGTAAGAATTTTTCTTGTTTGCATAGTTATTAATTTAGTGCTTTAACTTATATTTAATCAGTATTTCCCATGAAAATTGTGTTTATTCGAAATTTAAAAATCAATTGTGAGATATCCATGTTTTAGTCTTCAGACCCGAAATCCAACTCTTCAAAATTTTGATTCTTTTTAGCACTTTTCGGGGCATTAAGATTTGATATTGAATGAATTGCCATTATATTTTGCGTATTTCTTTTAGTCCTTTGGTTATTATTTCCATTCCATTCAAAGTGAATAACATTAATGAATATGTAAAAGCAAAACAAGTTATATTTCAGTTCTTTTCGTAAAAAATTAAAATTTATTTTTTCTTTTTGAATAAATTTCGTGTAAAGTTTAACTTAATGTTTTTACATATAACTATATCTTTGCCATTTAAAGATGAATAAATTGAAATTTAATAAGAACTCAACTAATTCGGATTCCTATTTTGATAACACAGATAAAACAAAATTTCTCAGAGAAACATACAACTTCTGCTGAACGCCTGGTATTTAATCTAATAATTCCTGTATATATACCAGTAATTTGTGTGTGTGTAATTTGTTTAAAATTATTAGGTATTAATTAAATAATTTTTATAAAGTTACAGATATATTTCTAAAGCGTATGATGCATTTCGAAATTTTAAGCAAATATTAAAATATTACAGGTGATTCTTCAATTTACTGAATATAACCGGTATATTCTAATAATTCTTTCTTGAAGAGGACAGAACGTGAATGACGTAAAAGTTCTTCCATGCATGTTAGTTCTCTCATGAAAAAGTCATCGTCACGTTGGAACTTGATTTAAGCGCATATATTAATAAGTCACTTTTTCCAGGAATTTCAGATAATCGTACTATCCTTTAGAGAAAAAAAATACTACAATACTTTTTTCAGTAACACAGCTTCTCATTATTGGAGATATTTTGGATTTGGATATGTTTATAATCAGGAAAAATAAAAAATATTCTCCATATCTAATACTGTTCATTTGATGTAACATAACTATATGAATTGTTTCGTAACACATACACGCATATATATATATATATATATATATATATATATATATATATATTGTTGTACTTCGTTCAGTTACGTATTGCTGTTAATGGATCGGTCTTTAGAATTTCCATTCGAGCAGAACTGATATAATGCATGGAGTTGACGATGTTGGGTCTTTTCGTTGTCATTGTTAGAACACAATCTCTTTGCTAAGTGTTCTTTGATCGTATAATATCTCGTATTCGGGGCTAAGTAACAAATTGTAGGAAAAACATGAGAATTGTTTGACAAAGCAAGAATAATTAAAATATTGTAAGAGAAAAATATATTGTTCTAAAATGTCTTGTGATTTTTATATATTAACATTTAATTAATACTCATATCTTTAAGTAATTACATAATTTTCAATGTCAATTAAATATATTTTAATACATATGCTTAAATTCATAATAAAATTCTAAATTTAGCAATAGAAATATCTTAAGCAAATTAATATAAATCATCAAAACTATTAAATTACAAGTATTACAAAATTATTAAAACAAGGCATTCAAGTTAAAGGTGATTTCTAATTACCTAATGAGCATACAAAATAGTAAGATTTAAAAGATCGTTAAATTATCAGAGAATATAACATTCAAAGATCCATATTTAAGCAGGTAAAAATTAGCAAATTAAAGTGAAACAAGTAGTTAAAATGTATTAGAGACAAATATCAATATAAAAGCCTAACCAAGACTTAATAAATTATTTCACTAAAGAAGGTTAAGAAATTAATTTCAAAGGACAGATAGTAATATTATACTATCTCTGGACTTGGAAAGAAAAATACAAAATACTATATTATTCTAAACCAGCTTACACCAGACAATTTAGCTAATAGAGATTGAGTGCTAAAAACAATAAGACAGAAAGAGAAATCCTATTCGGAACAATAGTTTACAAGAAAAAGGTATTATATATATATACATAATGTCAATTGAAAAGTCCTTTCTAGGCACCAATAAACATTTTTGCCAAATTTGGTTTTTATAACATAATTCCCCAAGGTGAGTGCACTGATTATAGCCCTCAACTTTTCCTCCATTTTGTAGTACGATTGTCTGCTTCAAAATAGGCCTCAGTTCAGCGATCCTCTTCATTCGACGAAATTTCTTTCCACATGTCTTTGAGATCAGCAGGAAATAGTCGCTGGGAATGATACGGATCACGGTGATAGGAAGCAATTTCGAAGTGATTCATGGATATTTTCCATCGATTTCACTAAACTGTATCCGTGCATTGTCTTGATGAAAGCAGCACTTTTTTTCTTCAAATGCGGCCGTCTCAGCGATTCGTCCTTCAAACAGATTAATAACGACTATCTTTCGTCGCTGTTGATGGTCCTTCCTTTTCAAAATAGTCAATGAAAATTGATCCATATGTCATCCCAGAAACACAGATGCATAACCTTGCCAAGCATGCCCGTTTTCCCACTTTGGGCAGGTTCATCGTATGCAAGTCCTCGGATGATTCACGATGGACTTCAGGAGTGAAGAGATGACCAATGTTCCTCATTGTCACATATCAGCTGAAAGGTCAGGTTATTACGTCAATCATCTTCGACTCTTCGAAGTCATCAACTCGATCGTTTGTTTTGGTAAAAGTGACTCTCGAGCACCCGACTTTGCACAGAGCTTTCTCTATCAAATATTCGTGAATGATGTGATGTACACGTTCAGTTGATATCGTCGCGTGCATTCCATTACATTCATTAGAACCGATTTCGGTCGTTTCAAAACCATTTGTGGATTTTTAATGTTTTCGACAACCTCTTGGGCGTCCGTCATTTCACCCCGTCTAAACAGCATACCAATTTTGATGGTTGATTTTCTGGAGCGGTGTCAGGAAAGCATCAAACCAAGTTTTCTTCAATATTTTCCTTCAAAAGCAATATTTATCAACGAAATTCTTTATCATTTTTCACAATAGTTGCTTCCTCAAATATAATTCACAAACTGATGATCGACAATCATCAGATTTATACATCATCTTGAGTTGGGACTAACTAAAATCATGAGTTTAATTGGCGCCATCTATGTCAGGCCAGGGATTTTCAATTGACCTGTTATAACAAAACGAGTTCACACATTAAACCAAAATAAATTAATATAATTCACTCCAAATTACCTACTTTAATTTATACACTTTATAAAATAAATTTAAAAGTGTTGAAAAATAGATGCATCATCTGACAATTTTTATATAATTAAATAATGTAAATATTATTAAAATCAAGATTCATAATTATAAATACATATTAAATATGTGAATTATTTACTAAGGAATTTTATAAATAGTTATATATATATACCATTTAAGTTATTAATGCATTACAGGATAATGTAATGTAATTCAACAAATGAAATTTTTATAATAATTATTTTAATGAATCAACTTACTAAATTATTATTTCTAATAATATGGTATATATCTCTATAAGTAGTATGCAAATAGCTACTTAAGAAAGGTACCTTAGTAATTTGAAATTTAATAATACCAATATTTTTATATAATTTTCAATTGTATGCATCTAAATATTCTGTTCCATGTTAATATAATTAATTTCAATTGGATTTAAATATGTATGATAAAATATTTTTGGGGGTTTATCTTCAGAAGACTTGTGCAATTCAAAGCAAATAGAACATCAATATATCAATAAACAAAATTTTCTCTGTGAATATATAATTATGTCCATAATAATGTGGAAATACTCGCACCTATTACTTGTGGTCTTTCTGGTGGAATACCATCGGTTTGCTAAAAATTAATTAATGAATTGTATTTAATATAGTTATGTCTTAGTACAATATTGACTAGAGATTAAATTGCATTGAAATAGAATTTATTCATATTATATTTTTATAAATACCAGATCCACTATAGTCATTAGTATCTGTGCTAGCTCATCTATGCCTATCAATTCGATCTTAAAAATATTAACTATGCATTCCAAACAGACTTTCGTCACTTATATTCTTAAAAATATTTAAGCTATTTTTAATTATAAGTTTTATTAAATTTGATGATATCTTGCAAGATTTTTGTAGTAACTTGCTTGTTTTGTAATAGAAATATTATACCCATTAGGGACAGCTCTAAATTTAATGAGTTCTTTAAGCAATTTGAAAAAGATGCTGAAAATATAATTTTATTTATTTGTTATCCTTTTATAAATTCTCATTTTATTATTAATTTCTAGATCACTAAAATATTTTCTAATAAAACTAATCACTTTAGATGATTATTAATAATTAAATTATAATAATATTTGCCAATAACTGCATAATTGCGGAATTTCGGCATAACAAATAATAAAATCTTTACTTAAAATTATTTGTTTCATGTCTTGTATTTAATAAAATGTTTAGTTTTAAATTTACATCGTTAATAACTTTATAAATACAGTATTTATACATTAAATACTTTATCGGAAAACAAATTTTGATAGAAATATAATTAATAAAATAATTGACCACTTCGAAAATCCTCTCTGAAAATGATCTCTTTTAGAGATCATTTTGCATATATTAATAG
>BMAW01117368.1:0-54327 GCA_019974015.1 Nephila pilipes | reverse complement strand
ATATATCTCAAGTTGTTACTTTCGCAAAATAGTGAGAAGAGAATCAATTTGCGTGAAGGAAAAATATAAAGGTGTGAAACTAACATGAAAAATTTGTTAACAAATGGAGAATTAATAAAACACAAATGTCAGAAACATTTATAAATTCAAACTTGACTTATGAGTTGCAGGTTAAACTCGTTTTAAAGGCCCAATTACACCTAGCAAGAAAATTTTAGTAGAAAATAGAACTACCATACAATATTTCAAAAGTATTAAACCGGAAGCATTTGAAACCGAAAAATATATAAGAAAATCCATACCTAAAATAGCAAAAGAAAAAAAAAATCATATATATACTAAAAAAAAATGAAAAATATTATATTTCATTGCATCATATGTTTAGAGACTCTTCGGTTTTTCTATTCTCAAAACCTATTCGATTCATCTTTGTTACCCCATAAAAAAATGAAAAGATTATGTCCTTGTTCCTAACTTTGATGAAATCCTCATTCTCAATTCGTGATACGTTCAACAAACAATGAAGTCTGGAAACAGTTACGCCTGGATTCCCTCTTACAATATGCTCTATTAGGAAACAAATAATTACATCATTCATCCCTATTTTGAAGTCATCCCAAACACAATAAACAGTCATCTTTTCCAAGCACTCATTCATTGCATTACGACCTGAACGAAGAGTTTTTCCAAAAGGTCCTTGTTGGAGTCAATTTAATATATATATCTACGAAAACTTTTTTTGCACCTGAAATGTTCATACACAAGTACAGTTTCATTTATTCGTGTAGTTCAAGTATGAAGTAATCTTTTGTTTTCATGTATTGAATAATATGATACTTTTCTGAAAGTTGAAAACCTTGAGTTGTTGATGGAACGCTACGTCAATGTTTTCACCTTCAAATCACTAAACAATGCACCTAGAGTCAACAAACTTATATGAGGCGTGGCTGATCCATCTACAGTAGATTTTATCACCGAATTTCTTCTCCGTTATGTGCAATAATAAATGGAACATTGTAGAATTTCATGAAAAGAATTGAACGAAATTTAAAAATACTGTTTCAAAACAAAGATTCAAATCTTGTACGTCGAATACGTAGGCGTATATGTATATAGGGGCGAACTAGTCAAAAAATAGCATTTACAAGCGCACGTGCCAATATCCGCATTTCGTTCGCTAGCGCATTTCGCCAAATTTCTTGGTGATTTTTAGCATAAATCGATTAAATTAAAATTCAAAAACTCAGTAACGACCAACGTTTAGATGAGGGAACGAGGTGGCGAATTGTGGGTAGGCCAGTCTCAAATCCAGATTTGCAGAGAATTCGATTTAAAGCCCAGCGTCGTATCCAACTTATGGAAAAGGTTTCAGGATACCGGATACGTCGAGAGAAAGCCTGGGCAAGGTCGTCCAAGAGCCTTGATGGCCAGAAAACATCCCCATTTGTCAATTACAGCGAGACATAACAGAGATGCTACAGCTTCTCAGGTCTTTCATGAGATATATGCAGCCACAGGAACCTGAGTTTCAAGGGTGACTGTTTCCAGAAGACTTCATGAGAGAGGGCTGTTTGCAAGCAGATTTGTTGTTTACATCCCACTCAGTTCTGAGAACAGGAGAATCCACTTAAAATCATGCAGGCATCATACAGATTGGAGTGTGAATCAATGGGTGACCGTTCTCATCAGTGATGAGTCCCAGTTCAGCCTTACCAGTGATTCTCGCCGTACTTTCATATGGAGAGAACCAGGGACTCGCGACCTGCCCTCCAATGTCCAAGAAATCGACCATCATGGCAGCGGAAGCTCAACGGTCTGGGCAGGCATCATTTTGGATGGTCGTTCACACCTCCATGTCTCTGAAAAAGGTATTGCGACTGTTGAGAGGTATAGGGAAGAGGTCTTGGAGCCTTATATCCGCCTTTTCAGGATTACAGTTGGTCCTGATTTCCTTTTAATGGATGACAATGCGAGGTCACATAGAGCTCATCTGGTCGACGAATTTCTGGAAAGTAAGGATATTCGGCGAATGTATTGGCCAGCCAGATCTCCAAACTTCAATCGTATAGGGCATGCCTGGACGTTCTGGAGAAGGAAATTACAATTCGCAAGCCCCCTCTGAGAACCATCCAAGACTTGAAAACAGCGTTGCAGTACGAGTGGGACCAATTGCCACAGGAACTCATAAACTACCTTATTTGCAGCATAAAATCATGTTGCGTGGCCTATATATCTGTAAGAGGGGACCATACCCCCCATAAACCCATTTTTTTTGTACTTTTCTGCAAATGCTGTTTCACATCTTGCGACTCCGATGAGTATTACGCACGATCATGCGTGTGAATTATAACTGTTGAATGGTTATTGTTTTGTATTGAATCAACCCTATGTACAAACCAAATTTCATTAAAATCAGTCCAGTAGTTCTAGAGATAATCGACCAAATCGGAAAATTCTCTTAATTTTGAACACCAGTGCATTCCCATATGTATCATTTCTCTCAATATTCTATCTTTTATTATTCACCAATTTCTAGTAACGGCATGGTTATATGCATTTTATTAATAAAATTTTTTATATTCTGTGCAGTTACATGTTATTTCATTCTTCATATCTTTAACATTATAACGGGCCGCGGTAGCCTAATGGTCACGGCATCGGATTCGTGGCCGGCGGTTTTCGTTGAGTCGCGGGTTCGATCCTTGGCCGCTAAAGAACCGCCGTGTAACCGGGGCTGATGCACGTTAAATCTGTCGGGACCCAAAGTCCTCCCGTTGGCGTGATGTAGATATTTGGAAAGGGGGAGTGCCAGCTCAGGTGTCGTCTTCGTCACTTGACCGTGGTTCAAAATTACGAGGTCCGTCGTCAATAGCCCTCGTGTTGCTACTAGTGCGACGTTAATAAAACTAAACCAAAAAAAAAATTAAAAATATATTTACCTTTTTTCTTTGTTATATTTAAGATATTTTTAACTGTAATATTTTTAATAGGCAAAAAAATTTCTTATGTTTATCAAAAATACCATCGAAATTAATCTCACTAAAAGAATAAGTCATAAATTTTAAAGTAAAAAGTTTAACTTTATCGATTCCTTTTTTTATAATCTTTGATTTTATACTTATAAATTAAGTAATAGCAATATCTGTATTAATAAGTACACATTAGCTGTCTATTTAATATTCAATATCTAGAATATCTTTAAGAATGCTAATTCCTTTTTCCCTTAAACTAAGAATAAAATAGTTAATATCTCTAACATTATAATTATTTTCAAAATTATTATTTAATTTTTAAGCTTTTTTCATAAATATCCATTTCTCTTCATTTTTAACCTTTTTATCTTCCCTATTATATAAATTTTTGTAAAAAAAAAATTCTTTATTTTCCATCTGTTTTTTAACTTGTAACTAGTTATTTACATTAAAGTACAGGGTGATTTTATGGTCATGGGACAAACTGTGAAGGGTGGTACAGCGCTTATTAAAATATACATTTTTATATAGGAATATATAATCGGAAGTGACGCATTGAGGCACGAACACAAAATTTGATACACGAGAAGAAAACAGTGTTCATTTGCAGTACCGTCGCATAGTGCTTTCAAAATAGTCGAAAAATTGTGATCATCAACAGATTACAATCTAGGTAAATGTAATTGGCTGGCAGTGTTATAAGTAAATTGCAGTAATTAGCATGGCCATCCATGATCTGATGCATCTGTGGAAAAATGTGAATCACAACTGTGTTTTTTTTCCCATAATATGAGATTTTATGAATTCTGAAAAACAAGACATGCATCTAATATACGGTGTTGCCAATGAGAATGGTATACCAATGGTACGATAGTATCAGGAACATTTTTCTAACAGGAGAATTCCGAACCGTAAAATGTTTGAGCTGTTGCATCAGCACTTTTGTGAAAATAGTTCATTCATTGCCAACTTTGGCAGGACTGGAACTACAACATTGAAACAAAGGAGAAACTTCAACTGTATTTTTTCCCTTCAAAAAGCAATATTGTATCAACACGCGAAATTCCTTTTTATCCATTTCTTTCACAATAACAAAAGTTGCTTCACTCAAAATGCTATAATTCACAAGCTAATGATCCGACAGCTGTCAAATTTATACACGCATCTTTTGAGGGTTAGAGCTAACTAAAAAACATATGGATTTAATTCTAGTAGCGCCATCTAAGTGTCAGGCTGGGGACTTTTCAATTGTCCTGTTATATGTAAGTCAACCTCCCGTTAAGAGAGTCTTAAATGAAAATCATTTACACCTATTCCATATTCAGAGTCCAAGCTAAGCAAGTGAGTGATTACCATCAGCATGTAGAATTTGCCAATGGTTCTTTCCGGAGAGTGCGTAGCAGCCGGGTATCACGATATAATGACAGGCAAACGATATAATGACAGTGGAATGAGCATTTGATTTATTTATTCACTCATTCTCCCTCCTAATTCCCAATCGCCGACACTGTTATCCATACGATTTTAAAATCGTTAAGAAAAATAAAAATAGGTAACGGGGTTAACAAAGTGCTTGCCTCCATTTGTTATTTCTAAACTAACTTAATTTTTCCTCTAAAAGTGAGATTTATGAATGAATGCAAGGGAATGTGCATATTTTTGATGTGATGAATTTAGGAACAATAAAAGCCTTTAATTCTGAATAGAAATTATAAGTTTTCTTTTTACCTAAAGAAACAAGCATGAAATGTTTACACAGTCTGTAAATTACGATTATGACATTACGGATAGAAAAAGGGTAATAATTAGTATAAAATAAATAAACATTATTAAAAATTAAATACAAAAATGTTCGGCATATTCGCACGAAAATAAACCTATCAGTTTATTACTTTATTTATCTCCAATATTAGGTAGCATTTTCCTGGATTGGTTGTTTTAAATTACAAACAATCAGTATCCACAAGATTATGTGACATTAGTGTAATTGATATAATAAAAGAAAATAAAAGAGATATAAGTCTTCTTTTTTTAACTTAATAAAATATTTTGAATAAAATCACAAAAATGTATTTTTTTGCTCGACGATATACATTTGTTTTTTAAGTGATTTATTGTTTATTAATGTTGCATTTAGAAGCGATATATATTATCAACTCTAATTACTTATATAAATTATATATATCATTATTATTTAAAGTTCTTATACAATGAGTTTATCACCATTATTTCTTTAATCACCGTAATCAACATACAGTGAAAAACGTCTGAAACGAAATTTAGAGGATTGAAGTATTTTTTTGTGTTTAAAGAATTTCATGTAAAACAGCGCACAAGAAAATAATTCGAGATAAAAACCAATGTTTTTATAAACAAGGCTTTTATATGGTGTCAAAGTTTATTAAAAAAATTATTGAAATATTAGTTAAAACTGGTCACAAATATCTAAATATTGCATTGTTATGCAAGTAAGAACGGTTCCTAAAATTTCAGAGCTCTAGCTAGATGGGAAGTTGGTTAAATTAACAATAGAAAATTTGATGACACACTGATACACACAGAGACAGACAGACACCAAATGAAATACATAAAAACGTTAAAACTAACTAAAATTAGTTAATTCATCCGGTAAATTAAATCGTTAAAATGCAGTTTAACCCAACCACCCTTGGCGACAAGAATTATTTGGCAGTATTTTGCCAAATGTGGCTACCCTGGTCCGTTTTACGGACTTAACGTTCAGCTAAAAAAAAATCGCCAGTTTGGTGCCAATTTTTGAAATCACGCCAAGTGGTTGAGCTAAACTACATTATTAAAGAAAATATTAGTTAAAATTTGTCGCAAATGTCTAAATATTGCATTGTTAGGCGAGTAAGAACGATTCCCAAAGTTTCAGAGCTCTAGCTTGATGAAAAGTTGGTTAAATTAACGATCGAAAATTTGATGACACACACACACCAAGTGAAATACATAAAAACGTTTTTTTTAAAAAAAAAACCTCACTAATATTTCAATGCCTTTGAGCATACGAGTACTGGGCTAAAACATTACAGCAATTTTGTCTATATTTTTAACTATCGTCAACAACGTAGAATCAACATTGGCAAACGCTTTACAGGCTTTTGTTTAAACCTCCCTCTTTCAAATGTCTTAAGCAGCCTCATCTTCATTTCAAATGAAATAGAGATTTGTTTCTCTGTCATTGTACACGTAAACAAATATTTATTTAAAATATTTTTTAAAAATAAAATTCTTCTATTCTGACACACCGAATTTAAAGACTAACTGACTAGTTATTTTAAATGTTTTGACAATATCGGTTTTTCTACCTCTATCCAAAAACAAGCAGTTAACCCAGCAACGATTGTTTCCTTTGCTTCGTCTAACGAGGGGGAATTTTTTTAAAAAAAAATCTGAAATTGATAAACGAAGTCTTTTCGTGTTAAAAGAAGTGGGGGGGGGGGTGTTTGAAATTATATATTGTTTTGTGGAGGACGCAGTATTATTTCGTGTTAGACAATTTTTGTGTTAAGCGTTTTTCACTGTAATTAAGAGTCATTTCGTATCACAGAACAAAGACAACATTTAAAAATTCATCAACTACTCGCAGAACACACAAAACTCGTGATATTTGTATTTAAATTACTGAATTTTATTATAATATTAATTTTAAAATGGAAAGTCTTTCAGTATCTAAATTAATTTTGGAACGGGTTGCATTACATTTCATATAGTGCGAAGTTATTTAATAGATTCAACTTTTCTTCTCTTTTTTTCGTATTTATCTATGTTTGAGAAACAGGAAAAGTGTTTTATATTTCAACGAACAGATTGTTCGATAACAAAATTATTAATACAGAAATGCAATTAAATAGTTTTTTTCATGATGTATCCACTATATCTTATGTTTTTAACTTTTAAATCTTTTAAGGAGCAATGTAGTTTTAAATTTTTAAATTAATATTGTAAATTCACGGGCAAGTAACAGGCCGAAGCAACTCATCTAACAGCATTTTGACAGGAGATTAAAGGCCCAAAGACCTATGCGCTCCGATATTCATTCAACCTATATATCTTAAAAAATGTGTTTAAAAATGTATTTGATACTTATTTATTAATACTTTTATTTAATATATTTTTCCTTAAAAATATTGAAGAATGTAAAATATAGGTACTGCCATTCTAAAATCTTTTTTTTTTTTCAATAAAATTGAATAATATTATAATTTACGCAGTAGACGCTGAAAAATAAAATAAATTTGACAGATTAGATTAGTTAATAGTAACACTTTTTTTACTTAGTTATCAGTAGCATTATCTTTAATGTGACGTTTATATCATATTTTTCAAGTACAAAACTTCGAATCCAAGAAATTCCGGCTCATATACAAGTAGAATTGTGTTTGTTTTGAATAAATAATTTCACATCATGAGAGTTAATGTGTACAGATCATATCGTAGTAAATGTATTAATTATATAAAGTTCAACTTTTCCATATATATAAATACAAACGAGGTAAAAAAAACATATTTATAACATTTGTTTTAGAAATTACATCATTTAACAATTACAAAATTACATCATTTAAAAATTAACTCATTTGACAAATATAAAAAGAAAAATAATAAAGAACAAAAAAGTTATATAAAAGCCATAAGTTTATTAAACTAACCACATTAATTAAAAATATAATTTATCTTTTTTATGTTATAGACTATTTTCAAACGTTATCCATTTTTGCGCGTAATTGAATTTTAAAAAAAACTGAAGCACTTCATATTTTAATTTGTTACAACGTTATATAAAAGTCTTAATTTTTTAAAAAATAACATAAAAAAATATGTTTTATCTCTTTTTTTTTTTTCTTTATTAACTGTTTTCAAAATCACCCAGTAGTTATTTTTGTGTGAAATTGAGTTTTCAAAAAGGCTGAGAGATTTTGTGTTTCATTTCAGTTTGTTACAATGATATAATTTTTGAGAGATTTTTTTTTTAACTAAATGAAAGTAAAAATATTTGAAGATGCCTTTGTGACATTGACCTTTTTGGAAACATATTTAATGACGTATATCGTGCGTCATGATTTGAGAAAAAATATGATCGGAACGTGCTTTGTAACAAAATTGCTTTCTTAAGTTCAAGAAATAGGATCATTTATTATTTATAAACTACATGAGTATGGATGTGTTTCATAACTATAACACGAAGATGGTCATTTCAGATATGAAGAAATTTATCTTGACCTGAATTTTCTCCCCTTCGTTTTTTTCTTGGTCGAAACTAATTATTAATGTACACCTCTGAGCTGTATGTTACACAACACAGTACAATGCAAAAACAAAATCATTCTCAGAAAGTTGAGTAATAATTTGTTTGAAAAAGGCATAAATTTCATTAACTAATATGAAGTATACAAAAAAAAAATTAACAACTTTTTTATGCCCATTTATATTCAATTAGCGTTAGAATATTTAAATTTTGTTATATACTACTACATCTGTGAAGAATTTTATAAATTATTAATATTTTATCAAAAGCCATGAGAAGGAGAGTGTACAGTTTTATTTCTATTATATATATATATATATATATATATATATATATATATATATATATGATATTCACTGCTGTCATAGTTGGTAAAATGTTTTATTAATTGTTGGTTTTATGAGATATGGAGCGTGAGAGAGTGATAGTGAAGTTCATCGGCGAAAGAGCCAGATGTAATCATACTGTGTGCCAAACAAGGTAAAACTGTGATCTAGACTTTAAAAAAATGTAAACAGATTGGTCAACAAGAAGGGTCAAGTGCGAAAGCAAAGTTTATTGGCGTAAGAGCCAGATATGGCTATGATGCGCCAAACAAGATTTAACTGTGGTCTAGACGTGAAGAAAATGGAACAAAAGACAAATTGGTTGACAAGGAGGGTCGAAAATAGAAAAGGATTGCCAGGGTATCCCGGGGGTGCGTCACCCATGTTTACCAAAGACAGTAAACCCTATAGGAAAGAAAAAATCGCTAGGGTGCCTCGGGGTCATGATTCCCGTACTTACCTGAAGAAAGCAAGTTTCTGAAGTCCCCTGATATAGTCCCCAGGGGCAGGGTGCTCGGCTATACCCCCAGACGCTGAGTACCCATTTTAGTCGCCTCTTATGACATGCGTGAGCTACAGGGGGACTATTCTGTTATTCCCGGTCACCATTCGGGTCATGGGATATGGAGCAACAACGTCTTTTACAACTACTATCTTGGAACAGAAATCGGTGTTATTTGTATATCAGCGAATGACACCATATATATCAACTATTATGATGCAACAAAAATATATGAGTAAGTATTTGTAATTTTATGTTAGTGAAGTCTTTGTTGCTATACATCCCTCATAAAGCAATCTGTGTTAATGAGTTGAGGTAAAATTAGCTCTTAAACTGTTACTTCAGAAGATAGTTTAGAGCCAACTCAAAATTATATTAATTTTTATTGAAAGGTATAAATTATGAATACTGAAAATATCAGTTTCTCTTACATGAATGCAGTGAGTGAGTGATTTTCAAATTTTATGACGCAAGAGCCAGATATGGCTATGCTGCGCCAAACCCGGTGATACATAAGAATTAAAACATTACGCTAAGGTAAAATTTAAAACTCTAGTGCAATAAATGTGATAAAAATTAAAAACATTGTAAATATATATGATGAATTAGCAGTTTAAAACAAAACGTAATCCGATCAGACTAAAATTAGATGAAACCGTAATACATAATAAACTGTCGAATCCGAGTTTTCTTTTGCTTCAAGAAGTTTGTATATTCAATTTGATCCATGGCATCCATGAGCCATGAATTATCCACATCGTATAATATACAATCATCGTCGTCCATCTCCGAGAAAAGTGCGGTAGGGCACTTTTTTTTTTGTCTGTAGGCATTTAGTTTTATGTCAACTTTAGGTTTATTGTTTGTTTCAAGATGAGAAATATTTCGGAAAGGGCGATTTACCTTATTTTGCTTTTTAGTTTTTGTTTTAAAACCAAGAGATGAAGGGGGAGGGAGATTTCGAGAAGCGGGAGCAACTGTATTTAGAATATTAGAATTTTCAGATGTCGCGATTTTGAGAGGAACTATTAAAGGAAAAATATCCGCCTGAGAAGATGACGATGATGTATTAACTGTAGGCAGTGTAAAAGATGAATTTGGCAATTTGGATGGAGAAGGTAATTGCTGAAGACATTGAAGAGGTGGGAATACAACTTTTGTAAAATTAAGATCGGTTTGGGTGAACGTTGAAATAAAAGATTTAGTAATATGAGCGTAAGTTTGAGAAAGTTGCTGAACTATTAATTTTCGGGCTTCTTTGTATGAAATATTGCGCGTTCATTTTATTTCCTGGATCTTTTTTTTCCAATTTCCATTTTGAGCATATTGTTGAGTTAGAAGTGTGAAGTTGGGAACAATTAACTCACTTAGGCTCCAACTGGCAATCCGTGGAAGGGTGTTCAACGGAGGCACACCTAGAACATGTTAATTGTCCCCTGCAAGCTGGTTTTGAGTGACCGAACCTCTGACACTGAAAGCAGCGCAGAGGAATCGGAATATATGGCCGGATATTGCAGTTAAGATAACCTGATTTGATATTTGAAGGCAATTGAGGACTATTAAAAGTTAAAATTACATGTTTAGTAGGGAAAGTAGAACTGTCTTTTTTAATTATGATCCTTGTAACCTGAGTGACACCCTGATCGGAAAATCCATCGAGGATTTCCGCTCCGGATGCTCACAACAGGTCAGGTTCAAAAATTACACCACGGCAGGAGTTGAGAGATTTGTGGGGAGAGACCTGTAGAGGGGAATCCAGAAAGGTTTTAGCAGACAAGAAAGATTTGGTTTGTAAGGCAGAGTTGGTTTCAATAAGCAGGTCTCCAGATTTAAATTTTTTTACAGACTTCGGGTTCACCACCGATACCTTGCAACGCTTTCTGAATGGCGAATGGAGATTTTGCACTCATTTCATTGTTTGAAAGAATTAAAAAGAATTAAAAAGCAGAAATTGTTTGAAAGAATTAAAAAGCGGGAATTTGTAACCATTACATTATTGTTAGTAGATGTGAGTAAAACAAGACCTTTACCCAGGCCCGAAAAAGAAGGATCCATAGAAAAATAAAGGTATTCGTCCTGGAGAGCCTCCACCCTCAATGGAGCCCAACATGGGAGGCAGTTGCCGGTCAACTGACATACATGAGGCACGGCACTTACCTGAAGGTCAACCAGGATATAGCACTGCATCATCAGGGCGAGGATCCACCGGGAAACCCGAAGCACCCCTTATCTGCAGCACTAGTCCTACAGCAGTGTCTCTTAGCGGATGAAACCACAAAGAGACTTACCACCAGCTAATTGACAGATGCGGGCTCACTCCTGCCACCCGTCTACAGTGAAGCATGGGTCAAAGGGAACGCAAAAGGTATCCCCAGGATCCCACTTTCCTCCTTACGGGACGCCGCACACGGCAAACATGCGGGTTGGCAAAGCCAACAGAGAAAAACGAAAAAAAAAAAAAAAAAAAATGAAACAAATACAGACTATAATAAATAAGAACAAAACAGAAATGAACAAGCATTAATTCAAGACAGGGGAAACAAAATTGAATGCAAACGAGTAGACAAGTACTCTGAACTGCTAGCTGTGATCTAGATGGAAAATAAAATAAAAAGGAGCAAAGTTGTGACAAGGAAGAGGGTTGAAAATAGAGAAGGATCACTAGGTTATCCCGGGGATGCGTCACCCGTGCTTACCAAAGACAGTAAACTCCATAGGAAAGAAATAGATCACTCGGGTCCTTAAGGTTCGTGAAGCACGTACTTACCTGAAGTAGGTAAGCCCCTGAAGGCTTACATGAATGCAACAAATATCCTTAACGAAGTAGTTTTTCTCAAGTTAAAGAATTACCTGAGGTACATTTTATACAATAACTGCGAATGTATAGTGGTGAGTATGTTTAATAGTAAGCAATGCCCATCCAGGTTCGATACCCGGTGGTTTCGGCTCGGGTGGCAGGTCAATTCAGCTCTTTACCCCTCTGGTCTCGATAAATGAATAACAAGCTTGCTTGGGAAGTTAAGAGGAAGTCCAGCGTCGGGCTAGCCACTCTTCCTGAACACCAGTAAGTAATTAGCGTCCCAGCCCCAAAGGCTAAAGAAATGGGGATGGGAACTGGTGCACTTCTTAGGCCCGGCACTACGTTAGTGTAACATTCTTTGCACCATTATTACAATCGATATGTTTTTTATTTTATTTTTCTGCTAAATAATACTACAAAAAATAATTCAACAGACATACATACAAAAAATATAACATACCAATTCAAAAGCAAAGTTATAATTTTTCTGTAATGTGGTAATTGAGAGAATGCAAGAAAGTTATTATTGTGGTTGATAGGTTGTTTTTGGATTATGAAGCACTGAGACCTCATTGGACTTGCGTCAAACGCAAGGCAAAGAATGGGATTAAGTTTTAAAGTAATTGTACATAACATACATCCGATTAAAAGTGGTTTGTTAACAAACTCAGAGCAGCTACACTTGGATGAGAACTCCCCCAAACTGGGAATACTTACCTTTATACATCACAGTGGATTATTCTAGTATACCTCTTTGAAAACGTAAATAATGTTCCAGAAGGAATTAAAGATTTTATAATGAAAAACAGAGAACAATTAAACAAAACTTTTACATAAGTTTTCTAACATTGCCATCACTGAGTGTTTAAAGAAAATCCAGGAACTCTCAATGTGTAAACGAGCATCGTACCTCTGTACTTGAGAGATTCGCGACATTTCTCTCTTCTGGAAAAACTGTGTTCCGTTGTTTGGGAATACTGCAGTACAGCTCTCGTTCATACATGTATCATGAATAGACAAGATGTCGGCTGGACGCACTTTGTAACACCCGATCGTTCCGGGCGTTATCTTGTGCCATCACTAATTTCAAATATTAAATACTACGGCACAAATAATTACAGAACCACTAAAACAACTTTCACAATTTATTAGTATATATTTACTAAGACATCAATAATTATGCTCTCCAGGTTAAGTTTACTAACGTCTTAGTTCAACCCACCAATAATAATCTAACAGCCTCTTACCAATATCTTTTATCAACTGCAACTCCGAATCTGGAACAACTGCTGAAAATACTAGATCGGAGCCCTTTTCTGAGTAACCTCTACTCGCCTCGCAATACTAATCTGTAATTCCGCCTTCCTCTTATATAGCACTTAGACTTCACCTCCTCTCACTACAACGCCTCTCTGATCCTCCTTCGGATACTCTACTCCTTCAGATGGAGTTTATATAATTCCCAATTTAACCGCTTCACTTCATTCCTAACTGCTTTACATATTAATATTCTTCATCACGTTTCATTTTTGGTTGGGCAAAGGTTGTTTAGTGAAAGCAATCAATCTCAATTGTAAGTCCCCAAGGTTAGTGAAGAGAAACCGCGAATAGCCCAATGTCACAACTTTCTCTAGGATTTAGCTAGTCAGAAAGAGGAAACTGGATCTGTGCATGAAGATCATTGTAAGGCTTCATTCGAAGCATATCTTGCCCTTCAGCTCCTCGAGCTGGGATTAAAGTCTAGGACTTCATATGTTACGTCGGATAGTCATTGTAGGATTTAATAAAGGCCTAAGTAACTTCTCTGACAGATCTACTTATAGAATGGATGAGATAATCTAAACAGGGTATCTTGGCTCATAGAATATTCAGTGTTTGTAATCATACCGCCTTCGGACTTTTTCTTACGCTTTCAAGGTTTATAATCTTGCCAGCAGCACAGATTATTTCACTCTTAATAATAATCTAATAGTTTAGTCACCATCAGTTTCTTCAATGTGAATTGAGAACATAGTGCCGTCTCGGCTTCATACGCAAGCCTCAAATAAAATGGCGTGAATCCAGTTGAATCATGTTTCGTAGTATTGTACGTAAAAGAAAGGAAGGGCACTATTTTTTCCCAATCTTTCTGTTCGATTTCAACATGTATAGATAGCATGCCTATTGATGTCTAAGAAACCTGGCTACTTCCGGGGCTTCAGCAGTAAGTCATGCCTTCGTGATAGCATAGTGGGTTAAGTAGTCCCTTCAAACAACGATTCATTTATGTCTCCAAAACAGTTTTGAAAATCGACCAAACCCGTTCCGATGGGATGGTGCGATAGCAAGAGGGACAGGTACTAAATGACCAACTGGCTTTTCTTCGTTGATATTCACGGAAATGCATAACATTTTGTCACACAGTGCGATAGAGGCCTGTCCAATAGAATCCTAAGTGACCAGCTGTAGGCGCGTCATGACCAGTGTTTATATTTTAGTAGATGATGAGCGGCAATCACATCTTTCCATCCGGATCAGAGTTCTTTTTTCAAAGTATTTCATCAATTAATTCATAGGGTGTTATTCATTCCGATTTTTCTTTCGACTATATAATTTTTTTTTGAGATCCGCAAAAGTCACTTCTTCGGAAGAATCAATGTCATGCTCCAACGGATTTCTAAAAAGTGTCTTTATGCTACTTACATTTTTTATATACAATGAATATATCATACTCTTAAGCGCACAATGGCATCTTGCTAATCTTCCTAAAGAATCTTTAAGACTAATTAACCAGCATAGAAAATGATGATCTATCACTGTGTTAAATTGCTTCCCGAAATGGTAAGGCCGAAATTAATACATTGGCCATAGGTCGGATATTCCCTTTTAGTTGTGGAACAGTTCATTTCTGCTTTCGAAAATGTTCGCAATGTATAGGCAAATTCTTTTTCTTGTCCATCTTCTATTTGTACGAGGACTGCGTCGGTTTTGTAACTACAAGCATTTGTATGTAGTGGGAATCTTCTCGTCAAACAGCCCTAAAATCTTGTAGCAAGTGCCTTCTTCAACTTGTTAAAGTCAGTGGCTTGTTCGGAGCTCCAACAAAATTTAGAGTCTCCTTTCAGATGCTTCAGCCTGATAGCAAAAATATTTCATGAAACAGTGGAAATAAGAACAGAATCCCAAAAAGTTTCTGATATTTAAATTCTTTGGAGTTGGAAAACAGGCGACAGCTTTTATCTTGTCTGGATCAGGCCGAACACCTAAAACAAGATGACCCAAAATTTTGAGTTCTTAGGTGGCAAAGTATATATATATATATATATTGTAATTCTTCTTGATCTTGGTATAAGTCATCTACGATACCCATCACAAGATAGGACATTTTTTTTTATCCACTGGCATTTGAGGATTCATTTCAAGACAGAATCTCAGTACACTTGGGATATACGATTCCGTACTTTCACCATGCTTTTGTGCCCGCTCCTTAAATTTTTCTTTCATCGTCTACTACAATCAAATGTTCCGATTTAAATTGGTCCCAAGAGAAGTTCTTTATTCTTGTGCTTTTTCCGTTCAAGAAAAAGTGCACGTTTCCCAGGCCGATTCCATCCCATTTGCTATAATTAGCGACTCGGTCATTTTGTTTAGTTTTTCTTCCGTCGCACTGGAAGCAACACAAGGGCTATTAGCGAAGGACCTCGTACTTTTGCACCTCGGTCAAATGCGAGGACGACATCTGAGCTGACACCCCTCTCCTAACTTCCACACCACGCCAACAGGATGACTTTAGGCACCGTCAGATTTAACGTCATCAACTCTGGTGGGTCTTTCGCGGCCAAGGATCGGACCCTCAACCATGACCACTAGGCTACCGCGGCCTCTTATATTCCTTTCACCACTAGTTAGGGTCTTGTCCATAGTATCCGCGAAACGCAGAGGGATTTCTGACCCATTACATACGAGGTGTCAGAAGCATGAACTTGTTGTCAACTTCACCGCGGCCGTATCCTTTTACATCTTTGCTTTTTTAGGTGGAGTATGGAGTCCGATATCAAGTTGATTAGTTTGCAGCCGATCACTTCTTTAAAAGTGCAAGGTTCCAGGTTGTAGCAGTCGCTGCATCCTACCAAACTGTCGCGAAGTCATTGGAGCAAACTGAATTGTAAACACAATAGATATCTGAATAACGGGATTTAAAATCAAGTTGAAAGCAGCTATACTTGAATGAGAAGTCCCCCCAGACTGGGAATACAAGCCTTAATATATCACAGCGGAATATTCCAGAAAACAAATCTGGAAACAAAAAAATATTGAGGAAAGTATTAAAGATTACAAGGAAAAGAGAACAATATAACAAAACAATTACATAAACTTTCAACGTTGTCGTCACCGAATTTTGAACCCGGGAACTCTCGATTTGTTAAAACAAGCGTCGTACTTCGACACATGAGAGTTCTTGGCAATATATATACATCCTGACCTCGGTAACATGCGGTAGTTAAAGTCCATGGTTATAAAACTACGAGCAGCAGTATTAATATAAACTGATCGATAATATAAGTTCCAACATGGACAAGAATTTTCTTCACAGCGTGAAAATTAGAATTTAATTATTTATTCAAGAAAATGAGCACTGGTTCAGACAATGGAACACCATCCTTTCTTTATTCAAATACAAAAAAAAATAAATAAGCAAATAATGTCAAGACTGGTATTTTCTGCTGTCCTAGTTCTATTTCTGGGCATTCCTTTATCCTTGTCAACGTTATCAATTTACGTTTAACCTCATTTTTAATCGTTTACGAGTGAGTGAATGTAAGGTTTATTGGCGCAAGAGCCAGATATGGCTATGCTGCGCCAAACAAGATTAAACTGTGGTCTAGACGTGAAGTTGAAAAAAAGATAAGTGGTTGACAAGAAGGAGGATCGAAAATAGAGAAGGATCGCTAGGGTATCCCGGGATTAATAATTTACGAAATAGATTTTCTGCTTGCCACTTTCCGAATTCGTTCGATAACACGGATTTTTCCTCGATCATATTCACCTTTTGTTTATGTTTTTTAATTATTACGGAAATCATACATACGAGAAAAATCTTTATAACTCTTAAAATTTGACCAATACGAATAGTTGAATGTACAGCTAGCCTCACTAACTGCGAGATCCTGGAGAATTAATCTTTCCTTCACTAAAACATTTCACTTTCCAAAACAAATAGTGACTAACAAATATATACAAAACAGAAAAGGGAGGGGAGAAATTATTAATGTCTGCTCTTAACAGGAAATCGTGACACATCCGAAGAAAAGATTAATCTGAAGATCATGAAAAGAAAAATGAGTCTTGGCGCCACAATATCTAGGTGAGTGAGTGAATGTAAAGTTTATTGGAGCAAGAGCCAGATATGGCTATGCTGCGCCAAACAAGATTAAACTGTGGTCTAGACGTGAAGTTGAAAAAAAAAAGGTAAAAATGGTTGACAAGAAGGAGGGTCGAAAATAGAGAAGGATCGCTAGAGTATCCCGGGCCACAATATCTAGGAGTGATATCATAAGCAATTATTTGTCAAAAGAGCCACAGTAAAACTGCATGTAAAGCAGACTCGTGTGTGCATATATATCTATGATTAGCTTAAAATAGTTTCCCTTGTATACATTTTTTGGGTGTCCCAGACATTCATGGACAAATAACTCTTTAATTCATCAGTGTGGATTGAATGATTTTATTGACGTCGTACTAGAAGCAAAACGAGAGCTATTGACGACGGATCTCGTAATTTTGAACCTCGGTCAAGTGGCGAGGATAGCACCTGAGCTGCCACCTCCCTTTTTACACTACATCCGGGGGGGGGGGATTTCGAGCCTCGACAGATTTAACGTCAACCCCGGCTACACGGCGGGTCTTTAGTAGCATCAAGGCTCGAACCTACGAATCGATGAAAACCGCCGGCCGCGACCATGTCCATCAGACTACCTACCGCGACCACTACAACAGAATGAAAATTTTGCTAAAAATGGTTTAAATGAATTCCCTTGTGTGAGTCAGTCCTAAACTATGTGCTTTCCAGGGGCGATTCTCTCTTAAGGTGTAGATGGGTATTGTGAATAATGTAATGTTAAAGAATTTCTAAGCCATAATAATTCTAAAATATGTAAGAAGCAAAGTGTTAAATTACTTTATGTTGACATTCTTCAAGTATTTGTCTTATTTAAGGGGGAGGGACTCTTATGTTGATTTTTCTAATATTTTTTGGGATTACTTTATCATATTTAATGAGCTTTTTGTCCTGTTTTGAAGTTATTTTCATTTAATATTAAAAATAGGATATAAATGTAACAAAAGTTCTTGTTGCTAAAGCATATATGTATTTATTACAATGTGTTCATAGAAATAGAAATTCTCTACATAAAAATGTTTTTTTTTTTTTTCAATTTAACATAAAAATCATATATGCATTAAGAAGATACAGAAGATAAAACATATTTTATCCAAAAGTTTTTGATTTGAACAAAAATAAATACTGTAATAAAAAATAACACTCTCCTTTTTCTAATAAAGCCCAAGTGTAGTACTCATTTTGCAGTTTGCTTTTTTTTTTTATCTCAAAGAATGTTATGTGTTTCAGTTTTATTTAGTAATAATAGACATAGACAGCCTTAACTTGATTTTATATAATTGGTTACAAAACAATAAATTTTGTACAACATGCTATATACATAAATGCTAACACTTATATATGCCATGTAATAATTTGCATTAAATGTAAAAACATAATGCAAATTTCACTTCTCTTCAAAGAACTATTTTAATGTTACAAACATAAAATATAAAAAGTATAGAATGAAAAATTCTAAACATATATATATAAAAAAAGAGCTAACAGGGTTTTTAAAAAGTAGTACTTACTAGGTTACTTACCATTATTGTTGACAGATTAATTGATGCAAGACTTTTGTTACACGAACATAGTACAGAGTCATAATAAGCTAGGCACTTATTTCTTATAAAAGTATACCCTAATTTCAAAAATTTTTAGCTCTAAGTTTTAAACTGTATTTGAGAAAACTGATGAATATTCTAATCACTTAACAGCAAGAGATAACGATGTTAAAAAGACTTTACAAAAGGAAAACATCGTAATAGATCTTCTGACTTACATTACTTTTCACTGTAACTCACAAATAATTTTTTTTCCCTTCAAATCAATTGAATATTCTTATAATGATAACACTGAATCAAACAAACAAGATTTTCATCGGTAAAATTAATTCAGAAAACTTCACAAGATGGTCCATCAGACAGCAAGTTTCGACTCTTCTAATATGGGGTACATTTGGAAAATCCTTAAATTTTAAACGATGATCAATGAGAATAACAGTTGAATAACATGTGACTCCAGGCATCCACATCATGTGAAAATCTTGACGATTAAAGAACTAAATGCTATGAATATTAGAAAAATCAGTAGATATATTTTAGGCACAAAGCTGTAAATTTCTCACATAATCCTAGCCCATTGTTATATTCTTTTTCATCAAAAATGCAGCAATACATATAAGTTGATATGATTTATTAGAATGATTTTATACATGATTAAAAGTTGTAATATACACACATTTGCAAGATGCATTTGCATGATAAATCAAAAATAAATAAAACAAAAACATTGTGAATACAAATTTTTTTTTATATATTTCAAACATATAAATGTAACTAACATGGTTCCAAATTAAGTGAATATTTTAAGTTTGAACAGCAGTTTCAAGTTATTCCAAATAAAAATAATTATTTCTAAAATCTGTCACAAGTGATTGATAAGATTGTTGTAAAAAAAGAGCCAAGTTTTCTTTTTCTTCTACTAAAGATCAAACTTAACTGTTTCAGAAAATAGACTTTTTTCCCTTCTGAAAAAAATTTAATGCTTTCTTTTTGCTTTACAAGGAAAATGTACACAAATTAAATGAAACAATATAACAACAAAATTGCAAAATCAAGTTAATAATCATAATTATGACATGTTTGAACCCATAAAACGAAGCCTTTTATAAATTCTGTGATAAATACACTTAAACAAGCCAATTTAATAATGTGAACACACATTTTAAACATAGCTAAAAAACAGAACAATTTGTTAATTATTTTAAATGTTTCACAAAAATATATTTTAGAAGCAAAATGTCTAATAAATGGGCATATAAAAAAATTTAACAAAGTTTACAAAATAAAGACATAAACAGTATATAGCATTGATATTTTGTATAATTTAATTTTGAATATTTTAATGCATATTTAAAAAAAAATGCTACACTTAATATTAAAAAATAAAAATAATCATAGTTAATCTCTGCAAATCAATTCAAAACAATTTTCAACCAGACTTGCTTTTTTTCCCCATCTTCTTCACTTCAAGGTCTTCTCAATATAAATTACACAGACTGCAAGAATCAAATCATGGAGTATTTTCATCATCATACTCACATCAACATGATTAGAAATAGTTTTATGTATTTAACAATAAATTAAATATGATAATCAATTAATAATTTTATAAGATGTTTCAAAAAGGTTTGGATAAATTTGAAGAATATCTCAGGGTCATATATCAATACAAATCAGTTTCACATGAAAACATATATTCTGCTACATCATGAGTTAGTGCAAGTAGAACAAGAAAAAGAGATGGACGATGCCTATATGAATTACAAAAAAGGCTTACTAAACAATGCTTGTATAATGTAACAGAAATTGATTGTATTTGCTGGTGTCTGAAACAATACTGAATTTACAATGGAGATCATGGATTTATTTATATAAGCAATAAAACAATTAAAACCTGTCATAGATTAATATTGTTTACATAATATCTCTTATTTGGAAAGAGAAGTATCAATGGTTACAGTGGTTTAGTTCACTAAGAAATTCTCATATGGAAAAAAAATCAATGGGGCCAAAACAGGAGATTTTGATGATCTAAAAATGGAAGACTTTTGCTTGGTTGCCAATCTATCATGCCTAAAAAGCATAATTCCAAGTTTGTCGGAAGCATTTTAATTTTTTAAATATAAAATATATTTAAAAAATTAAAATGCTTCCGACAAACTTGGCTGAAATGTTAAAATGACCCATTATGTGGAAACCACATACATTGTTAAAGAAGAGCTATGTCATACAGTAAATCTAGCAAAATATACTTCTAATAAAATATAACTATGGACATCTAGTAATGATGTGGATGAAGGAATAGGTCAATTGGGCACACTCTCTCCAATGATGCTAGTTTATATGTTTTTGTCCTGAAACATTGTTGTGTCCAAGCTCTCATTAATACTTATGGGTTTTAATGTTTAGGTTATGGACATTCATAACTTCTCAAATAGCAATGAATGAATCAATGAATAGAACACATGATAGGAAACAGGGAACTCCAATATGTAAACCTATTTGTGGAAGTAATCACTGGTATTTCAAAGTTAAACACAAAATAATAACTTTAATTAAATAGAGAATGGATACAAGTCTAAAAAAAGTAATGAAATATACACATATAATTGATTATAGATGTAGAACTTATGCTGAAAGTATGACTATTTCAAATGAATGATTTAAATTCTAAAATAGGACTGAGAAAAGAATACAATAGGAAAAAAAAAAGAGTAAATTGATTGCTTGTTTATTAATGTCCCATTAAGAAGTTATACGAAAGTTACAGGCATCACACTTTGTAATTTTGGACACAGTCAAGAAATTCTTTATTTAGAGAATTGAAGAAATAATATTTGAATTGGAGAATTTTACAAAATATAAACTCCTTCTACAAAAATGTTGCTGTCCATACCAGAATAAGAGCCATTCCAGTTTTCAAAGCCAGATACTATTTTTGTGAGGAATTCTGCGAATATCAACAACTTGGCAAATCAAACTTTTTTCCTGATGCCAATATTTTTTTTTTTTTTTTTTTTTGCAATGCTATGCCAATAATAACTCCTGAGGAAGCATTATACCCATGTCTATAACTTCATTTACACCACACATCATTGGCAATTACTATTAGAACCAATGTTTTGACATTTAATAAACAATGGAGTCCTCATTAATGGAGTCAATAAGATAGTTGGTTTGTAGGCATCTAGAATTTTGTCTTTCATTTTCTCTCTAGGGAAAAAATAAATTTAATAATATAATCACATTCATAATTGAAAACATTTTGATTTCTTGCAAGAAACCACTTAATATTGGATAGCCTTTGAATATCATTAAATGGCTCAAACAATCAATTTGCAGATCAGAGTGCCATTTCATGCTTTTCAAACATAAAGGATAACTGCATTTGAAATAGACAGTAGTACCTAATTCTGAATATTATGTGTGTAAAAATAATGAAATTCCACTGAATCTGCATTCATATGAATGAAGTTCCCTCACTTGCTGAATCACAAAGTCTCTTGTTTGGCACACAGTTCTATCAATCCAAGAAGATAGTTACATCTATAGCCTTATTCGTACACAGAGCCCTAAAAGCAAATGAATAATTATATGAAACTATTCAAGCATTAACAATCATAATAAATAAGAGATACAAACATAAAAAATCCAATGTTAAATTAAGGTGCTTTATGAACATTTATATTGTAATATGCTCAAGAAGCAACTATTTCATATTGTGTGAAATGCCAAAACAAATAATTAATTTCAAGCAATCTTAAATTATATAATTTGCAAAGTTATATCTTTTATTGAAATACAAGAATGAAATTTTAATGGTCAATATTAATTTTTTAAACCCTTTAATGGTTATGAATGAGCCCAGATCACATTTGAATAGTGCATCATAATGCGCACAGGCGAGTTCAGCTCATCTGAACTATTTCAACCCAAATGGTTACAACTGAACCATACATTTTATGCATTTTTTTTTCCATTTAAATGCTTATGATTGAATACTTGAATTATGGAGAGAAGTGTCTTTGCTATTTTCGATTCTCATAGCAGCCTCATTTTGAAGAAAAGAATATTAAGCTAATAACTAAAACAATTAAATTAAAATAAACAATAACTTTGCAGTAAATTTCTAATTCTGTTTTAATATAAATGAATATCTACTTAATTAACATATTAAGAGTGTGACAATCTAGTATGATGCATTTTATTTGAAATAATAAACAATATAAAATCATATTTTCCAGTTTTATTACTCACAGAAACTCAAAAGACAGCCCTGAAATTAAAAATTAAACTCCCTTTCTCTCCCCCTTTCATTGTAGTTTTAATTAAAAAAAAATAGAAGAAGAAATTATATACGAGGTATTCTTTCTCAAAACATATTTTTCTTTAAAAAAAAAAAAAGAACTTGTATGTTATTGAAGGTCCAGGCTTCTCTTTTCCTTGTAATTGTGATGAAGTTTGCACTTTATTCTTAAATAGAAAATGTCATTTATTAGGAATAGTATTAATTATGTTAATTGTAATATTTATTACAATTGATTATTAATATTTCTTAATTACACTATTTCTATTCAACTCATTACTAATAGACAACACATAACTTTAAAAAAAAACTTGAAACTACTTAAAATTTTATTTGCATTTGTACAAAGAAATTAGCTACGATTGAAGAACAGAAAAGCATATCAAATGACTGAATCTGAGGAATAGATTATAACTGTAAAAATTCATTAAAATCAAATTCTATTTTACTATCACAGATTTAAAGTAACTATAAAGAGTGAAGAGGAGTACAAGTACACTACCACTCTTGTATGTATACATATTCTGATTTTTTGAAATTGCTGTCATTTTGCATAAAGTGATGAATACAAGCACAGATATTTTATCAGAAATTTATCTTTAATGACATAAAAAACTATATGCTTCAAAACAAGAAAGTGTTAGGAATTCAGGATAGTTACATTAACTAATGACCTTCAAATTCAAATTGCATTAAGACTTTTCTTGAGATTTAAATTCATACCCTCGATTCTGAATAATAAAAATACTACCAAAATTACTAAAGTTCTTCCCAGATTTAAGAATACCTGAGATGAATATTTATACAGATATACTTTTTACAAATTTGCATGTGTGTGTGCATGTTTAATATTTTTCTAGATTTCTGAATTTGTTGCATGAATAAAATTTTAAAATATGAACATTGATGGTTTTGAAGGAAAGCTTCTCTTCGAAATTTTAATAATTTTTAGAAACCACTTTTTAAACAGTTTTTAGTAGATTAAATGTAATGAAATGAAATCATTTCTGATAATTTATGAACACATGAAAGATATTTGAATCAAATAAAACCTAAAAACTGTTATCTAGAATTAAAATAACAATAAATTTTATTTTTCTAAAGCATCTCCATTTCTTGAAAAATGTCAGATACATTTGACTGTTGACTTACTAAAATTTGAATTTCAGAAAGCAATGTCTTTATAATTTAATCTGCTCTCTGCAACATCTGTGACTTGGAAAGAAAATTATAATAAGGATATTTTTTAAGTATAATGGCAAATGAGATTCAAAGACTGATGAATGGTGAAAATAATAAATATTAAGATAAGAATTGTGGAGCGAAAACAGAATCAAATATCATGCTACTGGTCATGTGATGCAAATATGGGATTGTCATGTAACTCTATCAATATTTACATTGACAATACTTCCTGTTTTATACAAGAAACAAGCTGAATTTCTGTTTATGAAATCAACAAATGCATCATTTTTGCAATAATATATTGTTATCCAAAAGCAGACAACAATTTTCTTTTATAACAGAACCACACATTTTCATAGTCAGATTGATGTGTTTAGGTTGTTTTTTTCTGCAATACTAGGTTTTCATACAACTTTCAACTACTTGTTCAATTTCTTCACAAAACCAAAAAACTAAAAACAGCAGTTTCAGAGAAAAAAGTAGAAACATTTGAGACATCTTAATAAACAAATATGGAAAAAAGAATATTTTTTCGGACATTTAACCAAAGGAAAGATTTATCACTAAACAGGGGGTATAAATTTTAAAATGTCATCTAACATAGCACAGAAATTTTTTCTTTCCAATTCCCGCAGCTACAGGAAATCTATTAAGTAAATAAAAAAAAAAAAAAAAAAAAAAATTAATGTTGATGGGAAATGCCTCTCTGATATTTACTTCATAATTTTGCACTACCCCACATCCATTCAACAAATTAAATATGACATTGAGTGTTTGCATCAACAAAACGATTAGAATAATTTAATATAAATGTTCATATCCCCCACTTGTTGTTCACAAAACTCTACAGACATCAATTCTTTGTATTGCAAGTAAATAGTAACTCTATTACTTGTAATAACAAGGTAGCAGAAAAAGAAATATGTGACCCAACAAACCACATTTATGCATGAAGGCCTTTCACTTCCCGACAAGAACAAATGTTATATAGCCATTTTGGTTTCAAGTCACTATAGCTAATCCCAAATTTAGATATAAATTTCTAAAAAGCATTGAGTCATTTCTACAGAAGAGTTAAAAATGGAGAATTAAATGAATGTTGCTAATGAAACTATCTCCAGGAAAGAAGTTGGCTAAACTGGTAATGCATCACTCCAAGAAAGTTTGGAAAGACAAGAAAGATGCCATTATACTGCAAAAGTACACATGGGGATTTGTAAATGTATATTTAGACATATTTCCATTTTTATTTTGCATTCAGCTCTTCTAATAACTGTCAAACAAAAAATTGATACACAATGCATCCTCTCTTTGTAAAATATTAAGTAGTTCCGAAAATGACTGTAAAGTGAGGATACATGATTTTTTAAAATTTTCAGTATTTATGGAGTATTTCAAATATTTTACACTTAAAAATTATTTTACGTAAATTATATTTTCTGTAAAACAGTAAAATGTAAACATTGCTATATCATTGCACTGAAATGTTTTGAGTTTTTAGAGAGCATAGAAGTTCACCTCAAGTAAAATAGTTCTAAACCTCTTAAAACTTCATGATAGTAAGAAATATTTAATACATACTTTTTGCACAAATGGATCTTACATTTAATAGCCTCCCATCAAGCAGTTTCCAAAAATTTAACAGACTTAGAAATTAAGACTAATTTCAGTAAATAATTACAAGTTAACCTAAGAATCAAAAAAAAAAAAAAAATCATAATAATAATAATCACTTTTAATATATAAGTCTAATAAGTAAAAAATATAAACTTTAGCTTGTAAACAAATATATACAAAGCTATGAAAAATATTTAAGATTGGATCAAATTTTAACTATATATCTGAATTTTAAAAGTACACTATGCTTTTGAAGAAATTTGTCAAAATATATAAAGATAAATTGTATATCTAATTAAATAACACATTATATTTGCTGAGGAAATATTAATATAATAAGGGAATTTATAATATATATATATATGTGTGTGTGTGTGTGTGTGTATAAAAACCTCACAGTAGAAGCTTATAATAGTAGGACAGTTTTAGAACATTTCTGTTCCATATTATTAAATACATCTTTGATTCCCCCCCCCCAACCTCATTTTCATTGAATTTCAAAAATTTCCAGAGTAACATTTTGGGACATTTCCTTTGAAATTAAAACCAGCAGTTAATAAATAATATCAAATTAATTTACTATTAAAATCCTAATAATAAAATAACCCTCAAACATAAAGTAACAAACACTGAGATCATTTTATTTGTAATTCATAAGATTATGAAATATTTTTAAATGTTTCACAAAAAAATTTATAAAACAATATTTCTATAAAAAATCAAATATTAACAGAATAAAGTGTCGTTCAAATAAAGTATTGGAAGACCTCCCCCCTCAAAAAAAAAAAAAAAAAAAAAGACAGGGGGACAAAAAAGGTTTTCCCCCCTATAACAACTTTGAAGTGAAACAATAAAATACTTTTAAATTTGGTAGAAATTTCCTAAAAAATAGGTTATTTTATTAAAGTGTGAAATTATGATAGGATGGACTTCATATCCACCCTCTGGATACACCACTGTATCAATCACAGAGAAAATGCAATACCTGGAAGCATTCACTGCAGCAAGATATATATATACATACAAAGATAGATGGTATCAAGATGACATGCAAATGAGCAATGTTAGAAGCCAACCAGTCACATGGCAGGAAGGGCAGATAAAAGCAGAAAGGTTGGTGTGGAAGGCTCAAAACATGGGCATATGTAGCCCATATAACATACCTTTCGGTAATGTGAACGAAATTGAAGGATCAGATAATGCATGGTGGCTGGCAAAGATGTTTTTGGCAGACATATGTCTTCACGAATGAAATGATCATAGGCCTCTGAACAGTTGATAGATCAATGTGTCTTACCACAACAGGCTGGAATGCATCGACCTTAAGTCACATATGGAGACCATAATACGAACAAAAGAATATTCACAAAAGAGGTGCACTGTGATAAACATCCTGATGCAGAGATCACATGATACAGCTTTAAGCAGTGGCCTAACCATAGGCAATTATGGCCAACATTGTGCATCATATCAACACAGCTATGGGTGATCCAGTGTCAGTGGAGACCTTAAGTCATCAATTGGTGGAGATAGGTTTCCAGGTGAGGCAGACATTGCGACACTGCCTTTAACCACTTAACAGTTTCTTTTTTTTGTCATGTTATGTCATAAAAAAAGCATATTTTTGAAACACAATTTCTTATTCCTTTCGATTGTATAAACTCAAAACAGCAGCCAAAACATTTTTAGGCATTGAATTTTAGAAATTATGCTAATTTTTATTTGTTACGAAAAAATTACATTTTTACTTAAAGTTGGCTTTTTTTGGAACAATAGCCTCACTGGAAAGACTGGAGAAACCGAATTACCGGCTACAGTTTATGCAACTTAGGGCCCTTATGTGTTTTAGGTCAAATTTGATGTCATCTGAGAAATGTAAATATCGATGAATAATATGAAAGCGTGTTGATGTTGAATGTCCCTTACTCCAAAAGTGCTCAACATCAGGTCTTTTCACATTTCCTTGTAAAATATTCAAAAGGATAAAAGCTTGAATTTCGTTTTTCGTCTTTGGTTTCCGTTTTCTTGTTCTGCTGTATCTTTGTAGATTACTGTTCCGAATAAATTGGTCTGTATATTGATTGGTTTCAGCAACTATCATTTCAATGAGATTATCATCCAAGAAAATATCAAGAAATTGTTGGGTTCCATCTCTTATATCAATATTCAAATAAAGAGCTGGATTTGCATTGAAAGAAAAATGTGGTGGTCCTAAAGGAGGATTACTAGAATCAATTTCACAAAAGTTCCGAACTTGAGTAAGGTCATCTAACATTTCAATTTCCTCATCACTAGAGAAGTCCAATAATGAACTTTTCGTAACTACGAGAATTGTTTAGTGAAATTTTTAGATTCACTGTCTGATCCAATTTCATAGTTACCTTTTATTATAAGCCACTCATTGTCACTCATTCTGCTTTTATTTTACCTCCGAATTAAAAAAAAAAAATTTATACAACATGTGATTCCCCGAGCAAGTGAAAACCAAATTTGCGTTTCTTCCCACTTAAAAAAAGCAGTAAAATTTGACTTAGAAACCAGTTCAAACTTGTTTTACGACCCTATTTTTACTGGACAACTAGAAACCCCTGATAGAAACATTGCAAGTTAAAAAGAAGAAAAAACTCGGGCAAATCAGTCGATTAGCGTAAAATTGTGTTGCCCGAGTGGAGTTCGAGCAAATCAGGGAAGGCCTATTTTTAAATACCCGAACGGCGTTCGGGCAAAACTGGGAAGTGGTTAATCCACTGTCAGAAGTGTAAATGTTTACAATGGGGCCACATCAGAGCAATGGCACTCTGTGGTATCCTCAGGCATATCCCACTTCTGTCTGCACAACGATGATCACCATGTAAGGGTCTGGAGGTATGCAGGATTCCAAGCCAACTCAGCTACCACCGTGAAGTGCCCTACTGCTTAACTCATCATGTAACTTACTGTACCATGGTTTAAGATGCAATCAGCAACAACTTCAGGACATTCCTTACATATATTTACAGAACTGTGATTTTGCAGTGTTATGTTCAGGAGTTGAATGAGACCATTGTACTGCCCTACATGCAAGACCTCTCAGATGCAAGTTTCCAAAAGGACAATGCCTGTCTGTATTTCACGAACACCAGCTTGCAAGCCTGGAGGGTGCCTCATCATGTCCTAGCTTGCCTACTCACCTGACCTATTATAAATAGATAATCTGTGGGACCTTCTTGGATGTCATGTGTATGCGTATCAGGCATATCACATAAGAACAAGCTATGGACAGAACTCACAATCATCTGGGTGGTTATACCCCAAGATACCAATAGCACACTCATCAACTTCATGTCATGGTACCCGTAGCAAAGCATCACTTATCAAGGTGGCCACATTTGGGTCTCCAGATTAGAAAGCCTGCGGTTTTCCCACCTTGGACCATGGCTCTGTACATGCACTTCTAATTTCCATTAAAAGCTTATCCATACTCCATATCTCTATACGTCAAGTTTTGTATCATTCAAAGCTTGTCTTCCCTGTGTTACATTTTCTCTGTGAATAACATAAATGTAACTGATTTTGAACATTTTGACCATGAAAACATTCTGAGAATTATTAGTAGTGATTTTGGTATTTAAATGTATAATAATAAACAATATCAAGTTTTTGTATCATCTGGCTTTTACAATCATACTTTAAAATATTTTATTTTGAATTAGTTTTAAATCTCAATAACATTCTACAGATTAAAAATTGTTTAATCATACATTTTTAATGTAAATTCAACTATGTCTCTGCAAAAAAAGTTAAATCTTAGAGCTACATTTAAAGTTATCAAATTGTAATAATATAGACAAATTAAATAAAATGAACATTATAGAACTTGAAATGCACAAAACAGTTCATTTATCAGAAGAATATTCAAAAATTCACTCACAAAACAGTACATTTAAGAAATGAATGCAGACTTTCTTCATTCTTGATCTTGGATAATTATCCTTAATTAAAAAGAAATGAATGAAGATTTTCATTTGCAATATGAATTGTCAGCCTCATCTGCTGGTATCTTCTTTCTGTTAAAAACTGTAAAAAAAAAGAACATCATTGTTATAAAAAGAAATTATAAATTTTGCACATCAATTTCTCAATACATAAGTATTTTCAGTACATTTAATGAATACAGCAGAGAAAAGAATTATAATCTGCCAATATAAATAATGTTCATTACAGATTTTTTTTTTGTAGAGCATTTCCTTTTGCCTATAGTGAACCAAAATCATCTCCATAGCAATTCACAGTACATTTTCTATAACTGGCAATTCCACTGTGACAGTGGCTATTTTTGATTTTACACTTGATGGATAGCACATTTTGGACCACTCCTGAGAATGATCACAGTTTAAAACCTCTCCATGGCAACCCTTCAACAATGGTTTCAATAACAACCTTTAGGCCTTCCACTACTCACATGAGATGGATAAGCAGCGAAGAGTCATATAGCAGCATTTGCCACTTACTATACTATTAAAAGTTAACGAAGGTCCTTATCAAGCCATCAGCTTAAAGAACAAGGTTTTTAAAGCACAAATATGACAACATGTGGTGCCTATCAACATTGATCATCTTAAGCTAGCATTTGTGATCTACAATGAATCGACACAATATATATATATATATGTAACAGGTCAATTGAAAAGTCCCCGGAGAAAAGTGAAAAGTCCGTAAAAAAGTCAATTGAAAAGTCCGTTTGAGGGTTAGCCCTAACCCTCAAAAGATGCATGTATAAATTTGACAGCTGTCAGATCATTAGTTTGTGAATTATAGCAGTTTGAGTGAAGCAACTTTTGTTATTGTGAAAAAAATGGATAAAAAGGAATTTCGCGTGTTGATAAAATATTGCTTTTTAAAGGGAAAAAATACAGTTGAAGCAAAAACTTGGCTTGATGCCGAGTTTCCGGACACTGCTCCAGGAAAATCAACCATCAAGGATTGGTATGCTAAGTTTAGACGTGGTGAAATGAGCACCGAAGACAGTGAACGCCCAAAAGAAGTTGTTACCGACGAAAACATTAAAAAAATCCACAAAATGATTTTGAATGACCGTCAATTGAAATTGAATGAAATAGCAGACACTCTAAGGATATCAAGTGAATGTGTACATCAAATCATTCACGAATATTTGGGTATGAGAAAGCTCTGTGCAAAGTGGGTGCCGTGCGAGCTCACTTTTTACCAAAAACAACGACGATTTGATGATTCGGAGCAGTGTTTGAAGATTATCAAGCGTAATAAACCCGAGTTTTTACGTCGATATGTGACAATGGATGAAACATGGTCCATCATTTCATTCCGAAGTCCAATTGACGGCCATTCGAGTGGACTGCACACGATGAACCCGCTCCAAAGCGTGGGAAAACGCAACAGTCGGCTGGCAAGGTTATGGCATCTGTATTTTGGGATGTGTATGGAATAATTTTCATTGACTACCTTGAAAAAGGAAGGACCATCAACAGCGACTATTACATAGCATTATTGGACCGTTTGAAGGACGAAATCGCCGAAAAATGGCCGCATTTGAAGAAAAATAAAGTGCTGCTTCACTAAGACAATGCACCATGTCACAAGTCAGTGAAAACGATGGCAAAAATCCAAGAATTGGGCAACGAATTGCTTCCTCATCCACCGTATTCTCCAGATCTGGCCCCCAGCAACTATTTCCTGTTCTCAGATCTCAAAAGAATGCTCGCTGGGAAGAAATTTTCGTCCAATGAAGAGGTGATCGCCGAAACTGAGGCCTATTTTGAAGCAAAGGACAAATCGTACTACAAAAATGGTATCGAAAAGTTGGAGGGTCGCTATAATCAGTGTATCACCCTTGAAGGGAATTATGTTGAATAAAAAAAACTAATTTCCCAAAAAAATGTGTTTTACTCGGTAGGCTGGGGACTTTTCAATTGACCTGTTATACATATAATATCTTCAGACAATTCCTCTACTTCACAGCAAGATGTTTGCAAGGAAACACTTTCAGGTACGGCAAACCTCCAGCTCCTGGAACAATCCTACCTGAATACCCAGTTATTATTTACATAGTTAACTCATTAATTATTTATTGATGGATGCATATATCTGTTTACCAGCATCTCAAATCCTGAGTAGTATCCATTGTTCTTTATAATTTATTTATGTGCTAACAATTAGTTACAGAATGATTTAAAATTTATAGTTTTATGTATAAATTATTGCTTTCCAGATGATAAGTTGTGTAATATTAATGAAATTTTTTTAAAAAAATTCAATCCATCATTCATTTGTCCTCTAAATAAAGCAATTTTTAACCTTTTATGTCTTGCCCTTTTTCAGATTTAGAATCAAACTTGTTCAAGTTATTAATACATTTATGACAATTATCAATTTCAAAACCCTATTCCCGAAATTGGCAATGAAACTTGGGTACTTCCTAGATAGGTCGTCAAATATGCGTGACTTAAGCATTGAGTATGCTTAGGGCTACCATAACCTAAATCACCAATTATCACTCCCAAAAGTTGCCAACGCTTCCAAAAGTCGCCAATCACCCAGGGGACACCCTATTCCCGACTTTAATCAAAATTATGAACATAAGAAAATATCAATTAATTTAGTTATTAGTAATGTAAAAGAAATAATTAATAGTGTTACTTTAAATGATTTTGATAATTGTAAGCAAACAAGGATACAAAAAAATTCATATGCCTTAATTTTATAAAACAAGAAAGGAATTCAGTTTATTTTGGTAAAATTGCAGTTGAGCTCCAACCTTGGCACAATTTCACATTTGGCAATTAACTCGGAAATTTGGCAAAATTTTAAGGAGTAATGCAGACACTATGAGCTCTGCACACCGCCGAATAAAAGGATACAATATAAAACTTGCTAGCTTATTTTCTAGGCAGCTCTTTTGCTTCTGGCTCGTAGAGTTTAAATACAATTTTTAAATAGAACTTGAAGGTGGCAATTTCCTCGCCATATATTCTGCTAGACATGAATCAAAATCTCCCTTCTGCATTATAGAGTGCTCTTTGCTGAAACATTCGATTTGAGTTGATATGCACATCCGTATCAGGATCCTTAAATATCAGATTATGGTTGACTTGAGATTAATGTTTCTCTCATCTGAGAAGCAGTCATACTATTTCCAGCAGTCTAAAAAATTAATGATCCTATAGCAAGACCGACCCACTCACAAATTACTTCCAAAATGGTATCCTCTGTTGGAGATTGTAGCAAAGTGGAGGCAGCAGTAAATTGGCTTTGATGACCATCATGGGACATAGAGCAACCAAGGTTATTGACCAGTTCCCGAGTTCAATTGTAAGCACAAGCATCTAGCCTCTCAGATGCTAATTTCCTCCCTGCACTTCTGCCCAGATTCCCGGGTAGCACATTTATATCAGGATATACATAAGGGACAGCTAGTTTCTTTGCCACATTATTAAGTTATGAACTAAATGCATGTTATCAGATTTTCTAAACCAAATTTGAGGACAAATTAACATGGTATCTACAAATTTAAAAATTCATTTTCTTTAGTAGGTAATTAATAAACAAAATTTTAAAAAACATTAATAAATATTTTTTAAAAATTTTTAAAACAAAACTTATACTTACCATTTTCTCCATGTCCTAAAAGTGAACTATTTTAATGATTCAATTACGATCTTCATTCAAAATTGATTATCATCATCAATAAGTGGAGATTCATCATGTATTGTAGTACTCGTTTAAGTAGCAGTATTTTTTAAATGATGTAAATAATGTATATGTTTGCACATATTCCACATAATTGATGAATCAATGCAGCTGCACATATATCAATGAATGCATATAGTGCACTGTATATGATATGTACAACTTTTGTTATTTTCATATATAGTGTTTATTTCTGTATAATGTGTAGATGAAACACACCACCTATTCTCTTTTCTATTACTTGAAAAGATAGTGTTTCACTTGTTTTATGTCCGATTCTTAAATTCCATATCTTACTTGTCAGTTTACCTTTATTCATTGTAATTAAGTGATCAATCATTTTATCTCTTATGAATCTCATAATACCATATATAGCCTTGCCTAATTCCTTAGCAATTTTCCCATGAAGATAAATATATTTTAATGTTCGGAGCATTTGTTCTATGTGCATGTTTGCATTAAAGCCACTGCAAAGTCTATAACAGCATTATGCCCAGCTAGATATATTTTGTAAATAATATGTTTCAAAGTAATTTGAAAATTCAATACTATCGGGATCTCCTTCAAGAGATTTTATTGCGGCATCTGTCAGTGTTTGAAAAGTATAAAATGTCCCGTTCTTCCAAGAGTGATCTGATAATTTTATATGTTTCTGCCTGTTTTTCAGCAAAATTGATTTTTTTAAAAATTTTTCTCCAGGCTCTATCAAAATGCCAAACACAAAAAAAGATGTTTTTGTGGTACACCCATTTCAGACTTCCATGCATTAAAAAAAGATTCTGCCATATCAAACATAAAAACTTGCGGTTGTAATTGCCCCAATTTTTTGTTTAATACATGAAAAAAAAATTTATAGCACTGGTTGATCAGATTGATAAGAAATTAAAAAAGCTCATGGTGCAAATAATCTATTGTAAGTAAAGTTACGAGTTCAAATCCATATCCATTCACCCCATATGTACTATCAATACATATATAGTAAGAACTAAATTTTTTCAGTATTTTTCCTTATGTTTCAGTCATAATTATAAAAATAAAATCATTAGCTTTTAGAAATGAATATTGAGTACAAGTTGATCCATGGGTTTCGAAAAATAAAATGCATGGATTTTCCGAATTTTGCATTTCATTTATCCACATACCTATTCTGACACCAGCATTTTCATGTTTCACAGAATTAGAAGACAGATTGAAAGATTTTTCAATATTATGTAGTTTTTTTTGTAAGTAAATAAATTCTCTCAAGTCCAGCATATGATATAGAAGTTCCAATTTTAACTAAATTATTATCCAGAGGAATTTTTACAGTTTTCTTTAAGGTGATATTTCTCATTTCATGTATTGTGAAAAATAAGTAATCTAAATCATTTTGGTGCCAATATGTACTTTCTGATACAACACTACGCATTAGCTATCTGTATGTTCTGTTACATTTAATGCAGTTGGGAAATATGCAACAATTTAATTGCTGTCAAGGATTTTCAAATGACGCAAACCTTAACATTCTGAAATAAAATTTCCTGAACAGTGGCATCTGAAATAATAGCATTTTACACATGTATATTAGTATGCTTGCTACCATACGAAACAAATTTTGACTTGGTATTATTTTCAATTTCTGCCTTCCATGCCAAAAAATCATTAAATGAATTGAATTCATTCTCAGTATGATCCATATCAATATCATGAACATTCTTCAAATGAAATATTATTTCTCGTATTTCAAAATCATCAAAACATAGAAGACATGCATAATTACCTGTGTGATTGATCTCAGATATATGAATCTTAATGAGATTTATACACATGGCGTTTGAAATTGTATTTAAATATGAAAGATTTTAAACAATCAGGGCAAACAAAATCACTCTAAGCTATACTAAAATCATTTGCATATACAACCATATAACTCGTAACAGATTCAGAATTATCATCAGACATAACAGAGTCGAAATTATTGCATCCGATTGCTCTTTCCAGATTTTGATTCGATTCAGAATCAAAAATTCTTTCTGAAGAAACAAAAGTATTTGGACCTGAAAAGGTTCGTTTTTCTTGCTTTTTACAGAAGATATAATAATCAAGCAAAATATAAATGAGAACTAAATTAGCAAACACGCTACCAGTATAACGCATAGAGCAGGATAAACAATGCGTAGCCTGACGCAAAGAGGGAAATGACAAATGTGCAGGAATACGAGCAGATGTTCAGGGAGGAAACTAGCATCTGAGAGACTAGACCAGGCCTGTCCAACCCAAAAGACTTTGCGGGCCTCCTTGGAAACACATTCAATTCCGGCGGGCAACACTATAAAAACATTTTATTGAGACAGACCACATTTCACTTTAAAAATTACTACAACTTTCACCTCTCGAATCGTGGGAAGCGACTAATCATTCCTACCAAATTAGATGGCAATCTAGCGCCAGCGAGATTGTCGCTTCTGCTTTGTGTATCATATGGTAAAAATTTATCAAGAACAATTAGAGATTTAAGAAATAAAAGTTAAGAAAAGAAAAAAAAAAGGGGGGGGGGCGGGAAGTAAATTAGAAATTAAGGTAGTTGAGTCTAAGCTATGGGGCTGGGTATAAATGTTTACAGTAAATCTGCAACCATTTCCACAACCTCCACACGTGTGTGTGGGGGGGAGGGTAAGTGATGCTTTATCAGTGAACTTTTGTCAGCAAAGATTTAGCACTTATTGATAAAATGAATATACGGTGGTTTGAGAGGTTGAGACAATTTCGTAGCTTTGTAGGCGAAATTTTGTTTTAGGTTTACTTCTGTAAATATTGTTTGTGCTCTGATCAAGGGATTTTGGTAATTTTCAATAGTTAGAAAGATATTTCGAGAAAGTATAGAGATGAAATTCTCAATTTTTTCTATTTTCAGGTCATTGGAGATAACAGAGTTCCTGATGTACCATGGAGAGTTTGTCATAATTCGAAGAATTTTGTTTTGTAGGGTTTGAATATCTTTCAGATGGGTCGGGGTAACAGCCCCCCAGACTGGGGAGGCGTAAGTGATAACTGGGTGCAAAATCTGCTTGTAGAGTAAAACTTTGTTTTTGAGAGAAAGTGATGAGTGTCGTCCAATTTAAGAGATACAGAGATGTATTATTCCAGAATTTATCTTTTAGATGTTTAATATATTTGGAGTAAGTTAATTTTTGATCAAGGTGCAGACCCAGATATTAAACCACCAATAGCCAACTGAGTTCTTCGTCAAAGAGATTAAGGTTGTGTATGGGGGGAGGGGTTGTCTGCCTTTGTGAAACAGTATTGCCTGTGTTTTTTCGACATTTATTGCTATTCTCCAGTGAGTAAGCCATTCCTCGAGGGTGTGTAGGTAATTTTGCATAGTTTTTAGTGTTAGTTTGATGTTGTAACCCTGGACTATCACCGCAAAATCATCTGCAAAAAGGCATGTGCTAACACTGGGGTGGTGTGGGAAGTCATGCGTGCAGAAATTGTACAAATGAGGTGAGAGGACCCCTCCTTGCGGGGTGCCCGTCTGAATCCTGCCCAGAGTAGAGTGTTGCTTGTTGACCCTGACACTGAAAGTTCTATTTTTTAAAAAGTGGTAGATGATTTTGATAATATAGTTTGGAAAATTTAGCTTGATTAATTTAAAAATAAGTCCGTCATGCCACATTTTATCAAAGACTCTTCTAACATCTAAGAAGACTCCGATGGTATGACGTTTTAGGACAAACCCTTCGTTGATGATGTTGGTGACCCTTATGAATTGATGTGTTGTTGAGTGACCCTCCCTAAAACCGCATTGCTCCGGGGGGAGACAGTTTGTGACTGAAATGTGGTTTTTAATCCTGACTAGAAGAATTCTTTCAAAGACTTTAGCAGTGTTTCAGAGCAGACTAATTGGTCTGTAACTCTGCGGGAATTTATGATTTTGCTAAGGTTTGAGGAGCATTATTACATTAGCGTTTTTCCAGCAACTGGGAAAGTAGTTATGAATTAAGCAGGTGTTAAAAATCTTGGTGAGGTGGGTAAGAGCATTAAGAGGTAGGAGTTTTAGTGCGTAGTTTGGAATGTTGTCCGGTCCTAAAGCCTTTTTATTTGGAAGTTTTTTAATGATATTGCTAATTTCGTTTGGATTGGTGAGAGGTGGAGGGGAGTCCAAATTTTGGTTGTTAAGGAACTTCTGCACAATGTTTTATACTCGTTCGATAGTTTCATCATCGTATGGATCACGATTTTCTGTGAAGGTGTCCTCGAGGATGTATTTGAAGACTTCTGCCTTCTCGTTGTCAGTGTATGCAATTCCTTGGTGACCATGAAGAGGAGGAATTTCAATTGGTCTTCTTGATAATTTTCTTTGCATGTTGTACAAAGAGTTGTCCTCAGGGCTTAAATTTTTAAGTAGGTTGCTCCAAGATTTATTTTTATGGTTATTGATTAGCTCTTTGATTTGTCTTTGAAGGGCGTTCATTTCCCTTTCTTAGATTGGATCTCTTGTTGATTGGTATCTTGAGCGAAATCTATTTTTAATTTTGATAAGCTCTCTGATGTGTGGAGGGAGCCTGATATGAGGAGTAGAAATAGTTTTTGTAACACTTGCAGCGTTGATTGCTTGAGTGACTTTGATATTAAAATTTTGGATAGCTTCTTCGATATTATTTGCATCAATTTTGGGATTACCTCCCATATTCCTAAAAATGTCTTCTTGGAATTTAATCCAATTAGTACTTTTCATGGTTCTGAGAATTGGAGGGGGTTGTTGAGGAGGAGATCAATGATTACCGTGTTATGGTCACTGCTAAGTTCATTAATGGAATCAATACTATCAAGTACAAGATTTTTTGCGAATGCAATATCAAGAACTGAATTATTTGGATTATTGTTTGCAAAATGGGTCGGAGCAATGGGTGCAAATATTTCTATGTAATTATTCAGTGCCCAATCGTAGAGGAATTTACCGTTTCTGTTGGATGGTTCCAAGTTCCAACTAGGGTGTTTGTCGTTGAAGTCCCTGAAGAGAATGGCTTTGTTGTTGTTTAGGAAAAAAGTGTCGAGCTCCATGGTACTAATGGAGCTGTGTGGAGGTCTGTAGATGCATGCAACGGAGATAGTGCTATTGTCGTTAAGACTCAAATTGATGGTAGTATTTTCGAGAGTGTAGACAAGTATAATGATTTATGGAATTTTTAATGAATATGGCTGTTCCCCCTCCCCGATGTGTTAACCTGTCATTTCTATAGCATGTGTAATTAGTTATTTTAATGTTGTCAGAAGGTCTGAGATGATTTTCTTGGATCCCAATAATATTGGGATCGTGCTCAGCAACCGAGTTTTTAAGCTCGTCGAGTTTCCCTTTAACTCCTTTAGCGTTCCAGCTAAAAATTCTCAGACTTCTTATGTTACTGTTGTGTTTACCCATTTAATGTAGGTTGTACTTGGCTCTGAAGATTTTGGAACATACTGCTCATCTGTGCCATCATTTGGGATATTTGAAGCATTATGGCCGATTGGTTTTTGGGAATTTGTGTTTCCTGGGTTTTGAATTGTTTGTTTATTGTTTTGGGTTGCTTGTAATTTTTTCTCTCTTCCCAGACGTTTTTGACTGGTTTTGGTTTGTAATTTTGAGGGTTATTTGGGCAACCTAAATAGTTTGCAGGATGTGGCCTTTCGCAGAGCGCACATTTGGGCGAAGTTTTGGAAGAGTTTTGGCAGTCTTTGGTTAGATGTTTTTCACCACATTTTAGGCATTTAGGTTCTCTATTACAGAACCTACTGTGGTGATAGAACTGCTGGCACCTGTAGCACTGAAGTGGCATAATTAGTATTTTTTTTCATGGCTTCAATTTTGACTCTGAAGTAGCCTATATGATCGATATTGTAAATGTCTTGGTTAACTGGATTTTTATTAAGTACGACTAGGAAGAGAGGCATGTTTCTATTTGTGCGTCGGCTTTTTAGTAGGCTGATGTGTTCTGGGATGGGTCACTGGTTTTTTTTTACTTCTTCAATTATTTCTTCTTGGTTATAGTCAATTGACAGACCTCTAATTACGACTTTCAGTTGTTTCTGGTTCTGCATTTCAAATGTATGTGATTTTAAATTTTAACGGAGATGAAATTTATATTTTTCGGTGTGCGTCGATTGATTCGGGAAAAAACTTTAAGTTTTCCGTTTGTCGTTCTGGCCTGTATTTTCGAGCCGACTATAGCACTTATCTCGTCCAAAAGGACTGGCGTGTTTAATGATTCATCAATCATTATTGGTGGAACTCTTTTTTTTTTTTTCCGACAAGTGTTGGTTCGTCAGTTTCCTCACGGTTTTCATTAGTTGGGGAAATAACCTTTTCATTTTGAATTTCGGGAAATTCTTCAATTTCTAATGTTTCAGTTTTTTCCTCAACATCTAAGGCTGAAAATTTATTTGTTAGTTCTACAGGAGTTTGTAAAGCAAATTTATCATCTGTTTTACTCTTTTTTTTCCCTGCGTTTTTTGAGGGGAGATTTTTGTTCTTTTAAATTGATTAATTTTAGCAATGGGTGTTTTTTGAATTTCAGAATTTGTTGTTACTAATTTTTCAAAATTTGTTGTTACCAATTTTTCGAGTGTGACAAGGCGCTCTTTTAGAATATGTACTTCGTCCTCTTTGGAATTAATATGCTGTTGCATATCTCTAAAACTGATTTTGTTAAACTTTTTAGAGCATTTTAGGGCCAATCCTATAATCAGAGCTTTTTAATTTAGATAGTCCGAATTTTTGATAATAATTTCACAAATTTCTGAAATTAAGTTATTGAGAGATTCGCTCATATTATAGCATTCGTCGTATTGCGTTACATTATCAATAGCAATGTTAACTTCACTGACATTAAATTCGCTATTGCGCAATAAAACGTCACTTACCTCCTTTTCTTCGGAATTCATTTCTTCGTCAGAATAGTCTGGTTCTATGCTGGTATCCAAATTAGTTGTAAAATCCTAGGTAATCCAAATTTGATATTTTTACGCACGTGCAAGCACGCGCAAGCACAAGTAGAGATTACTCTACTTAAATAAATAAATAAACGTTTAAACCCAATAAAAAAGGGTTGGTGGTTAGTATTAACCACTGTAGAATATACTGCAGCAAAATTTCTCTGGTAAATCCACAGGTAATCCGCAAAATGTCGAAGGAGAGCAATTCGAAAAAAATGTTCATTCGAGCGTCGCCGCCAATGTCGAAAAATATAGCCGCTGTTTAGCGTCAGCCCGCGGCCGGAGAAAGAGCATTCGTCGTAGAATATACGAAGAACAGTTGTTCTTTCCAAATTCTTTAAGGACTAATCATCCCGAATCGCATTAGAAAAATCAAGAACATTCTGCAAAAAATTAAGGGAAATTACTTATTATTGAATTGAATATTTTCACACGAAAAACAATTTTGAAAAAAATGTCCTGCAGTTACTACTCAATGCCGGCGATAAATTACAAATGATCAAAAGACACCGAGTAGTCAGTCTGTTTGGAACAATACGCTTTTGCGTCAAATATATTAGGCTTCCTGCAGGCAGACTAACTGCTGCTATGTCGCATATTCCACGTGTCCCTCCCTACGTCTAGAAATTCATACCCGCTCTCTTCATTAACTTTGCAGGTTAATTAGTTTTCCAATGAGTATCGCCCATTCGCACCAGATGGCCCGAGAATTTTTTAAAACGAGCTTTGTAATTATTAATGAACAGGATTTTAAAAAAATTGTGATAAAAGTTAAGCTAGGTAGTGAGATATTCCCATGGTAATAGGGAATGATACTAAAGACTTATGGCGGAATGTTCTTTTGTACTCTTATGTTCAATAAGAGTTTAAATCTTTATTCAGATGACACAGCTCCGTGGGCCGCAAATTGGCCAGGCCTGGGCTAGACACTTATTTATTTTGCACTACGTCGCCAATAGCCCGTGTCGCACTAGGAGCAACACCGGCTATTCGAGACGTATTTCGTAATTTTGAACCTCGCTCAAGCGACGAGGACCAGGGACGTCTTAAGACTTCTTGAGGCCCTGGGCCCTTATGAAAAAATAGGCCCTATCTGCAACCCTTTAATATAATTTGGTGTATATATATGTACAGTTCAATAAAAGCAATCCATAGTAAAACGAAGTTTTATGTGAATAATCGCTTTCTACATTTTAAATTCTCAAAATCATTCACTAGGTCTTCATCAATTGTTAATAATATTGCATTTTCAATACGCATCATGCTTAAATTATTCAAACATGATTGAGTCGTACTATTTTTCATTTCATTTTTGAACAGTTTGAGTTTTGAAAGTGAACGTTCACCACTCGCGTTAGTAATCATCATTGATAAGAAAATTCTCATTATTATTTCAATATTGGAAAACACTGTGAAGAATCTTTCATTAAATTACATGTAACGTTGATCCCAATTCCAGTCTCCTCATCCAACAACTGTTCTTCATCTTCATCTGCTTTTGTAGAATTATATTTTTTTATTAATCTTACTTTCCCCCATTTCTCCTCTTTGCTTTTTCTTGAATATTTCACCATCAATGATCATACATGACTTGATGTTGACATTCCAAGTCCAGTTCCTCTCCATTATTGTCTTTATTGTAAAATTTTGATATTTTTTCGCATGCTATTTTAATTTCTGTCTCATCCAAATTAGAAATATTTTCAAAAAAATCTAAATATTTCAAAAACTCCTCATATTTCTTACTGCGTGTTTGCATATTGCAAATTAGAGAGTCGATTATTGATAAAAATGATTCTATTTTAAATTTCTGGCAGTGGCTGTTTTCAAACGTTGTGCCGGTTTCTCTATTTCCTTCAACGAAAGTTACCCTAACACTGCGTTGTATTGTACGCTTGTGACGACTTTGATATTCCTTTATAAAGGGCACTTCTTTGGTTTTTGAGTCATAATAATCAAAAAAATCTATTTTGGTTTTTGTATATATATATGATTAACGATTTTAATAATTTTACACCTTTCGACTAATCCACATTTTTACTCTGAAGAATTAGATTTACTTTATCAATACGTGCCAAAATGACATTCCAAAGGATAGTTAAAAAATAGTTTCTAATTCATTTATCTTAATTTTTTAGCACACATTCGAGTATCCGCTGCCTATAATTCATCATTAATTAAGGAATACAGGTTCGTGAAGATATTTAAAAATTTAAAAATACTTGCAAATTTTTTTAAAAAAATCAAAAATCGGAGAAGCATTTATTTTTTTCGCTCTTTCGAATACATTTTATTCCATGCAATAATATCCTAAGGCTAATAAAAGCAATACCCTAGATGTATTTAAAAAAGTACGAAACTCCATAGGATTAACATAATGACCGAGATTTCTTGGTGTCGTATGGACGGGAGCCTTAAAGGTTTTATATCAATACTAACTGGAGTATCCATTTTCCCCATGAGTGAAGTTTTCAAATAAAATGATCGGTTATTAAAAAACAAACAACCAGTAAAATTTAAAATAAAAGACCAGAATCCACTTTTGAACCGGTACAAGACGATATACAGAAAAATTATGAATAATTTAGTAAATGATGGCTCCCCTTTTATTTAATATCCTAAAAATAGCTAAGAGATTTTTTTCAAAATAACACATTTTGGGGACGAGTTATTCGAAAAATAATTGTTATTTTGCTAATTGAAATAAATAAATAAATACACTTTTCTAAAAATCATTATACCATATCTCGCGTAATATGCACATAACTATGAGTAGCATTTCGCTTTTTTTTTCTTTTTTTTTCTTTTCTGTTCAGGGGGGATGGAGGAGCGAAAACTCGCTCACTAGTTGTAAATAAAAAAATGTGTGTAAAATCAAAGTATATATGTTATAATAAATTTCAATTTTCTGCACGAAATCTAATTAAACGTACACACACAAATAGAACATTTCTAGTGAAAGACCGTATTCACTAAAAATCTCTTATTTTGTACTGTGTTGGACGAGAATTTCTCCATTTTTGATGTTAACTCTTAAAACATTAAATTATTGTACAGGCATTTATTTATCTAATTATCAAATTGTACTCTAGCATTCCTGTTATATGATTGTTTTTCTACATTTATATTACATTACTATAATCTGTAGTAATGTAATATATTCATTTTATAAATATTCTTTTTATTTGGGTTTCAATAATAATAAAAAGGACAGTCATTTGAATGTTTAAACGAGTAAAATAACGCTTTCTGTATTAGAAGTAAATAAAAATATTTCTCTGAGTTGCATTACGCATCCAAAATTCTTTTGGAGGATCATAGTGCATTCAAAATGAAGGAAGCGTGTACTTATGCATATTAATCAATATAAAAATATTCTAGAGTCCGTTGAAATATTTATGTATAATTTTATAAACAGTTAAGAGATTATTTCACGTTGTTCAGAGGGAGTGAGAGAAAATTTTCAAAAAAAGAGCAGAATTTTATAAAACTGAATATTATTTTTATAACAAAGCAAATACAATTACATATTATATTACTTTTTTTTTAATGCGATATAAATATTTGTATATTATCTTGAATCTCAAAGAAATACAATTAAAAAATAAAAACATAATTACCATTTTCTGTTTCAAAGAAATTAATTTTAAAGGGAAGAATTGCCTATTTAGAATTGTTGGCCACTCTTTCCTCGAAAAAGTGTGATTTCCTTTAGGGTCATTTCAATCCTCTTTTTATTAGCCCTGACGCCTGTCATAAAATAGGGAATGCTTCTGTTGGGGGCTTAAGTGTATCTCTTGTCCATTCATGAGCGATCCTTAACTCGTGTGTGCAAATAAATAAAAGGTGAATGGACGGAGTGTGTGTTATGTCTGTGACAGTCTTTCACACAGCAGCATTTTTATAAATAAATTGGACACATCTCTCTTTAGAAATAAAACTAATATTTTCCCTGATTCTCAGCAAAAGTTGTAAATATATATATTTAATATAGAAGTAACTGTCTTGAATCAGTCATGTCCGGGAATAACCATCATCATACCATCATCATTGATCAGACATCAATCCATAATCGATACTATCTAAAAATTCCGACACGTTTTCCTTTCCGGAAAAAAAATTTTCAGGTAATACTCTAAAACTCGAGGCGACTCCTATCTCGAGGTTTGGGTAAACGGGGTGCCATTGTAATGTTAAGGGGTCTGAATGTACGGAAGGAAAGGTCGACATCTCTAAATCAATTAGTTTATCGATCAATCTACAGATCAATTCAGTTAGAAGTCTATCCTATCCAATCTCCTCTCTCTCTTGAAAGCTTACACTATATATACATATATCAAAGCTCTCTAATACAAAAAATTGTTGAGAAGTGAAAACTCCCCAAGAGGACTGCTAGTGACAAGGTCGCGGATAGACCCATCACAATTTAACCAAAGATCATAATTATATGATGCAAGAGCAATGTAATTACGACTTAATTTTCTTACAGCTCATTCAGAGCTTGTGGCCATGTTAGCCTAGTGGTCATAACAGGCCACAGATTCACAACCGGCGTGGTTTTCGTTGAGTCGCTGGTTCGAATCTTGACGTCACTAAAGACCCATCATATAGCCAGGGACGTTGCACGTTAAATCTGCCGGGGCTCAAAGTCCTTCCGTTGGTGGGGAAGTTAAAAAAAGGGAGGCGCCAGACCAGATGACGTTCTCGTCACTTGACCGAGCTTCCATCGCCAATAGCCTTCGTATTGCTTTTAGTGTGACGTTAATAAAACCAAACCAATCATTCAGAGCTTAGGAAACACAACAGGAAATTTTTCAAGTTATTTTATTAATGAAGGCTTTCTTAGATATATTTTTATTACATTGAAAGATTCAAAGGAAAGCAAATGAGCTATGTGCATGTTACCCGTAATCGTGTAAAATATGAAGTTGAAAATATGATTGATGAATTATATATATTTATATATACACAGAGAAATGAACTTAGAATTACTCAGAAATATTTTTATAGTACATGAGAAAAAAATGTACCCCCTGGCTTTGAAGTTGGAAACTGAACTTACTGTTTATTTTTTACTGAAATAGAATTTTTTTTCAGAAATTTAAAATAAATAAAACTCTAAGATCTCAAAAAAATTGATAACGATTTTATTAAGTAATATCTTCAAACTTCTCTTGCGGCCTCAGGTTCAACAAATGCCCTGTTTTTTTTTTCATTGTTCGTAAGATAGTCAAAAGAAATAAATACTTATTCTAAAAATATGATTTTCATCTAAAAATTTACAAAATATATGTCTTTTGCCTTCTCAAGTAAACTCAATTTTGATTTTAATGGATGTCAAAAAAGGCTTTTTATTATGCTTGATATTCAACAATTTTAACTTTTCTTTGAAAGGATTCAACTTCTAAAATTATTTTCCATTGTTTTTTCAAAGCTTATTACTTGAATGACCACTTCAGTTCGCAATCTTAAGTCCAAAGTGTTTCCTCGTAAAAATGTCTGTTCATTTGCTGCGTCTCTTATTTTTCTTCTTCTTTATAGTTGTATTGCAATTGAATGTTTGTATAAGGTCTCGATATTTGGTGGCTGTTCAAACATATCTTTTGCTGATAGTCAAATTTGTGATTATCCAGTTCAAAGATTTTATAAAAATTGATAGTTCCAAACTGCTTGCAATTAAGCAATTAATCCTTACAAAAGAGAAGTTATAATGATGTATAAAAAATTGTCTTTTTCAGCTAGTACTAGTTTAATCTCGGTGGGATTATTAATGAAGATGTTCAAAACATTTAATAACAGATGCTCTAGTAAAACATTATAGTAGGAAAACGATACAAAAAGTAAAAAAAAAAAAGGTTTTTATAGAAACATTTTTAGAACATAGATCGTTGAAAAAATGGTTTCGGTGTAATTTTATTAATGAAAACACATTTTCGAATAATTACTCGTACAAATAATTTATCTTTCTTCAGAAATTACTGATTTGAAAGTTATGGTTCTTTAATCTTGATTTTTACGATTTAAAAGTTATGGTTCTTCAATTTACCTCCTCATTAGCCTAAGCCGTTGGGCTAAATTATAACTCTTTCTTATCTAGTGGCACTTGACTATGTATCAACTAAATAGGCTGAAATCTTCGTCTATCAATATTATTTTAAAAAAAAGATTGATCAAAAATATAGTTTTTAATGACTTGTATTTACTCATTAGGTTGTGAGTATATCAATAGAATAAATCCTTTGAGTTTTCGTAAGGTTGTGTGTATATCAATAGTGTAAAAAAACTTTACTGTGTGTATATCAATAGTACTTTAAAGTGAATATTTTCTAAATCTATATTCGTGCATTGTACACCAATTTAAATTATTAATACCCTATGTATGTTAAAGCATTATAACATAGATGTGGAAAGATTGAATTGAAGACACAACAGATATCCGAACAACGTGGTTTATCATCAAACTGAGGACAGCTACACTTGCATAAGAATCTTCTTATAGACTGAGAAATCACGCTTTTATATACCATAATGAAATATTCCACAACACTCCTCTGAAAATGTAAAGAATATTCTGGAAGGTTTTAGAAGTTATAATGAAAACAGAGAACAATTTATAAAACAAAACTTTTACATGAACTTCAATGTTGCCTGATAATGAGTTTGGAAAGCAGGAACTCTCGATCTGTAGACGAAATCGAGAGTTCCTTCATTCAATACCTCGGTGCCATTGTTTCTTGTGAGCTTTTAGTGGCAATAGCATTATCGTGATAATGCATATTAATGTACAATCTGGCAAATCAGTCACATCGAGGCAGAACATGAAATTATTACCCTCTCTCTTTTTTGATTTTTTAGTAATAACTTTTTAATATTTAATTTTTATTATTCTAATTATTTGTATTTTAAATTTTTGTCAACACTTTTTTTTTTATCTTAATTATAATATTAACTAATTCTGTAAAAATTTATGAACTTCATTTACTTGTTTGAGTTCAAATTGCTTACAATTTTTTTTGTTTATGCTTTCTGTAGTAGCAGATTGTCTCTTTTTAAGTGCGATATATATATATACAAACATGTAAATTATTATTCGTATTATATTTGGTGAATTATTAAAGTTGCGTTTAGAAGCAATAGAAGATATATAGGTAATGAACCTCTTAATATTTAGCGCAGCTCAAGTTCCAAGCACGACACCTGAGCTGGCCTCCACTCACCACATTTCCTCACCAACTCAAGTGATCACTGTAATTATGTCTAATTTAAAATTTTCCAGAATTCAAATGTATTGGGCCAAAAAAAACTATAACTCTCGCACTCGTAGACAACATTTTTTTGGAAATCACGAGTTTTCAATTATAAACAACTTAAAATTGAGAAATTATTTAATAGTATAAGATAATGAGAGAGAGAAAAAAAAACGAATGAAAAAATATGACGTTTCTAAATGAAGAAATATAGCATTGAGGATGATTTCGAATTTGTAGAATTTCCTATCATTTATAGGTTTTCGAAAAATATTAACTAAATATCTAAGAAAAATTCTTTTCTCAGGTATCTTAAGATAATACCTAATGTCTGTTGCGCGTTCTTCTGAAAATGTAGTTGCATTACAAGAAACTTACTCTTTTTTAAAAAAAAAGTTGAAATCTAGTTGGTACAAATGCTTGCTGCCCCTCACCAATACATGCTGTACGGTCAGAATATCCGGATGATATATCTACAACGCAGAAATACAAGTCAGAAGTAACTGAAAATCATTTAGCTTATAGTTCTAGCGACTCTCTTCTACAACAGCGCCAGAAGTTAAAATGGCTTACTAACTAGCCCGAATATGCGTTCTCTTTAGTCTAGTTGATTAAGGCATGACAAAAAGCGACCGATCAACTTTTCTTCAGACCTATTGGTCCAGGGTTCGAAACAACGCTGCCGCATCAAGGTCATCAACTCTCTCACCCTCCTCGAGGTTGGAAACCTCCCCGCAGAATAGTCATTGTAAAATCCTAAGTATACTTAATCAAGTACAAAGTTTTCAAAATTAATTGAATCTATATATATATATATATATACTGCTGTGTTATATTCGATTTATCATTTAATGTCTTCTCCAATCAATATCCCCCCTTTAATGCGACATTATATTATTCAGGACAATAGCTTACATCATCAAAAGTAGAAAAATAATATTTGAAACTTTCGGAAAATTTCGAATGTTTATTTAACAAGTTACCAGCTTCCATTCTGCTTCATTTATTAAGTATGGTCATTAATATTAGAATTTTAATCATTTCTAATGCATTCTGAAATTTGCATTGCGTTAAACAAAATTTCAGAAATGCTACTATTTTTATATTGAAATTTTGTTCCATTTCAAAGAAACTAAAATATTATTCCTACAAAAATAAAAACAACGAGAGTGAAATGAATTGGAATTTTTTTTTAAAAAAAAGTTTGCAATGCCTTTGACAATTGTTGATGCATTTGCGCGCCTCCTACTGGCTCTCTGTAAAACTAGGGAGAAAGTGAACGACTTTCAGCAATATCGGACGTGGGTAACTACTGTCGCTCCGACACCCATATTAATTGTAATAACTTTACTTATGATTGAATCATCAATTTTTTTTGTTAAGTTTTAATAAAAAAATCAGACCAAAAAGGACATGATCCGTCGTATTAATCTAATTTCACTAACGAATATTTCCGGTTCAGTCGGGCCATAAGACCAATTGCTATGAATAGTATAAAAAAATTAAACAAAATTAAAATTTCCATGAAGGGAAAAATTACTAGAACAGAAACATTTCTTGATAAAGTGCGGTTGCTGTTGAAAATAATAAATATGAAAATGGAATTTCTCTTGTTCCAACGAAAATTCCATCAATAATACTTCCCATGATTTTGGGTAAATATGAAAATTTCAGCAACTTTCAATCTCAATTCGATGATTTAATTACATCGAGCAATCAACTGATTCAGTCACAGAAACTGTATTATTTAATTTCATGTCTTTCAAATTAAATTAAAGAGTTTGCCTCCACATTTTCTTCATTGTATGAAACACTTAAATCACGGTTCGATAACAAAATATTAATCCCTGATATACATGTACAATCAATTTTAAATTTTAAAAAAATAGAACGAGGAAATCTTGGAAATGATTGATTGCATTAAGAAAACTTGCGGCCTTTGAAAACACTTAAATACGTACAAAATGATTTATTTGATGTCTTTTTATTGAATATTATGCTTACGAAATTAGATAAGGAATCACAAAACAATTTTGAATTGATTCTAAAGGTCAAAGTTGATCTGACGTTTAGCGAGTTTATAATATTTTAGAACAACGCGAAATGATCCTTTTATCCGTAGATAGAAAAAATTGTGCTGGTGAAACAATAGCAATAATAAGTAAATCTAATTTTTCTTTCAAAACTAAAACTCTTTTAACGAATCAAACTATTGAAAATAACAACTGCATAGTTTGTAATGAAAAAATTCCTTATCCAATATACAGTTGTAAGAAATTCCTAGGCCGAGAGGGGGAAGGAATTATTTGATAACTTTTCTGTGTCAAAACAGCTTTTTCAAAATTTATGGCGAAGGCTATAGAGCGATTAAATACTTTACTCTTAATATCAAGAAACGATTCAAGATTATTTGAATCAAGGGATTATAGAGAAAGTGGAAAATATTGAGGCAAACATACACAAACCTATATATTATTTACCCCATCCAGCAATAAAAAAGGAAGGTCGAGTCACACCTCCTACTCGTATTGTATTTGATGCTGTCTCACATCAAACTAATGTACTTTCTTTGAACGATTGCTTGTGGCCTGGTTCCAATTTAAACTCTAATCTTAGATGTACTAATAAATTTTAGGCTGAATCGAATTACAATATCATCCGATATTGGTCAGGCCTTTCTTCGAATTCGTTTTGCAGATAAGCATAGAGACGTTGTACGGCTTTTGTGGACAGAAAGTAATCCAAAAAATAAAAAAAAATGCCCACATTATAAATTTACCGTTTCAACCGGTTTATTTTTGGTGCTAATGCTGCCCATTTCTACTAGCGGCTACAGCTAAACATCACATTGAAAAGATATGTAGATAAAGTTATTCCATAACTGTTCAACTTCTAGATTCCTTCATGTACGTTGATGACTGGATTACAAGTCAAGACACTCAAGAAGAAGCACTTCTTATATGCTGAGAACATCATGAAGGAAGCAGGAATGAAGATGAAAAAATTGATCAAGATTACGACACATATCTAGTTGATACATCCATCAGATAGGATCAAACAAGATAAAAGTATTAGGCTTGGCTTAGCAGCCCCTAGATGATTGTCTGACATTGGATACTAAAGGATAGCTTGAATTCATTTCAACTAACAAAAATACTAAAAGATTCCTGTTACAAGCTATCGGGAAAATATTTGATCCACTTGGATTGCTTTCCCCCTCACTACAAGAATGTAATGCTTCATACTGGAATTCTGGAAGAATAAAATTATTTGGGATGAAAATTTACCCCCAAAAGTAATGGAAAGATGGGTAAACTGGTGCAAGGAATTATCCTTGTTAAACAAACTCAGAATTTCAAGATTTATTCTTGATTCTACAAATTCTGAGATAAATGACTTGAATTCAGCACCTTTTGCAATACTTCTAAACTAGCCTATGGAGCATCAATTTATATGAAAGTAAAAAAACAACAACATAAAGTGCTTGTAAATATCATCACTTAAAAAACGATAGTGGCACCATTTTGGTTATTACCATTAAAGGCTATCTTACATCGACTTGAACTCTTGGGAGCTTTAGTTGAGGCTTGTTTGAGTTCTAAAGTGCAAGAAATCATCCGCAAGAAAAAGGAATGCAAAGTGTTCCACTGGACAGATTCCAAAATAGTTCTATTCTGGATTAAAGGTTCTGCGAAAAAATGGAAACAGTTTGTGGCTAACAGAGTGCAGGAGATCCCCAAGTTAACGGATCCTGATTCTTGGTCCATTGCTCTGGAAAATATAACCCCTCAGATCTCTTGTCTAGGGGACTTAGTACTGACTCCCTTTTATATGACAATAAGTGGTGAAATGGTCCATCATATTTGTAATTTGATGAACTCCCAGATACTGGTTCTGTGTGCCCAGAACTTAATGAAGAAGAGTATTTGCCCAAACTGAAGTCAAAGGACTCAAAAGAAAATGTTGTGCTAACTTTAAATTTAAATCAAAGTATTTTTGATTACTTACTTCCTTGTAGTAAAATAGATTTCTAACTATTGTTCGAGTATTAATTTTTCTTTTCAGATTTATATTCAATTGTAAAAATCCTGGGAATAAAAAAGAGGGACCACTCACATCAGTGGAGATGATGGAAGCAGAATACTTTTTATTAAAACAAGAACAACTCAGGTCATTTCATACAGAAATGACATCTGTGCGAAATGGAGATGATATTTGCCATAAAAGTAAGATTTTAAATTTGTCCCCATTTTTAGATGATAAAGGTATCATAAGAGTGGGAGGAAGACTCAAAAATTCGCAACTCCTATACTCAGGTAAACATCCTATTTTGCTACCAGCAAAAAGTAAATTGACTAAAATAATTGTAAGATGCTTTCATGAAAAGTATTTTCATCTTAGAGCCCAGAATTTGCTTTGTCAAATTAGATTTAAATTTTGGCCTATCCACAGGCGAAATGTTAGTAAAAAATTGCTTATAATTGTATAAAACGTTTTAAAGTAAATCCTAAAATGTGTTCTCAAAAAATGGGTAATTTGCCAAAAGAAAGGATTACTCTTGATAAAGTGTTAAATTCAACAGGTATTGATTTGTGTGGACCCTTTCTTATCAAAAATAAATATCAGAGGAAAGGTCCTGAAATTAAAATTTATGTTTGTATATTTATTTGCCTTGTAACGAAGTCCATTCACCTAGAGATAATTAGTGATTTAATTTCTCAAGCTTTAATAGCGGCATTGAAAAGGTTTATATCGAGAAGAGGAAAATGCCATAAAATCGTTTCGGATAATGGGACCAACATAGTTGGAGTTAAATCTGTGCGAGATCGAGAGGATTCTTTATTTTCCTTTTCTGCAGAAGAAAACATTGAATGGTCATTTACTCCCCCTAGAAGTAAGGGGAAGTCTTTGGGAGGCTGATATAAAGTCACTCAAATATCATTTTAAATGTAATGTTAGAAATTCAAAATTTAGTTATAAGGAATTATTAGCATTAATAACTTAGATTGAGGCAATTTTGAACTCTCGACCTCTTACTCCACTTTTAGCAGACGTAGACGATATGGAGGTTTTGATGCCAGTTCATTTCTTAATCGGAAGACTGATTACAGCTATAGTCGAAACATCTCTTATAAATTGTGAAACAAATCATCTAAAGGTTTGGGAAAGAATAACCTTACCTCTTCAAACGATCTGGAAAAGATGGAACCTTTCGTATTTAAATAGTATGCAAGGAGAAAATTGATAATTAATAAAAAAATCTTAACGTAGGAGGTATGGTTTTAATTAAGGAAGAATACATTCCTTCTTGTAAATGATTATTCGGACGAGTTGTAGAAATTTATCTTGGAATGGATAAAAAAAAGTTAGAGTTGTAGATATAAAAACTAGTAAAAGCACTTTTAAAAGGTCCATTAACAAACTGAGAGTTTTACCTGTTGAAAGTTAAAAATGTATGATTATATATCACATTATCAATTTAAATTTATTACATTTTGTATCATGTAACAAGTTATTTACTACATATTGGCTATTCTTTTTATGTTTATATATTTCATCATTGTTTCAGTGTTTCAACAATTTCTTTTCTTAATATTAATGCTTTATGATTAATTGTAAATTTAATTGACTTATTATTACTTGTAATAATTAATTTTTTAAAAAAATGTTATTTTAAAATAATTTACATAAATTGTTAAGTTCTTGCAAGAGAACATAGCAAGGCCGGGTGGGATATTGACGCATGTGCACTCCTCCTACTGCCTCTCTTTAAAACTAGGGAGAAGGTGAACGACTTTCAGCAATAATGGACGAAGGTAGCTACTGTCGCACCGACACCCACAATAACTTTACTTTTGATTGAAACATCAATTTTTATTGTTAAGTTTTAATAAAAAATTAGTCCAAAAAAGACACGGTCCGTCGTATCAATTAATCCAATTTCACTAAAGAACAACAATTGCAAGAAACTAATAACTTTGTGGAGATTATTAGAAGAATGATGCAAAGGTATTTCATTTGCTGTGAATTAAAGCTGATACTTTTATAGATAGATCGCTTAAGAAATCTTACATTTTTATTCGGATAGATTAAAAACAAATAAAAGAGTTTTTTGAGCAATGATACCTCAAATATATATATATATATATATATATATATATATATATATATATATATATATATATATATATATATATATAAAATCATACACAGTAAGAAATGTTGCATAAAATTTAATTTTATTCATATATTTGAAATTTAGAAAAAGGAAACAACCCTTTATATCTTTCAAAAAAAGAAATTGAAACAAATATTTTGAATACAAGACAGATTATACATCGATTCTTAAGGCGTGGTGTGAAATATAAACCCCATTTTGAACATATAATGAATAAAAACTAATTTAATGTTACGCAGTAGAATATATAAAAATATATTTGAAAAATATTGTTTCATTTCACACATAGACAATTGATTAATGATATTTATTTCCTCCGTTACATTTACAGCTGGGACAAGGCACT
>BMAW01117366.1:88648-106426 GCA_019974015.1 Nephila pilipes | reverse complement strand
TTAATAGTTCTTGGATTAGAATAGGTATTTTTAATTTTTACAATGAAATTTCTATTTTCTAGGTAGGAAGAAATTAGGTTGATTAGATAAGGTGGGGTGTTAATTTTTATTAATTTATAAATTAATCCTTCATGCCAGACTCTGTCAAAAGCTTTTTGAATGTCGAGGAAGACAGCCCCTGTCTTCTCCTTATTTTTAAATCCTGTTTTAATAAAAGTTGTTACTCGAGTGAGTTGATGCGTGGTGGAGAGGTGTGGCATAAAGCCGTGCTGCTCTGGAATGATGATATTGTTTTCTTCTAGGTAATTGGTAAGTCTGTTTAAAATAATTTTTTCTGCTAATTTCCCTAGGATTGGTAGGAGTGAGATGGGTCTATAGCTTTCAGCATTGGTTGGGTCCTTTCCTGGCTTTAGAATTGGAACAATAGAGGCTGTCTTCCAAAGTTTTGGAAAATGACCGAGTCTTAACATGTTATTAATGATATTAGTAATTTGTAGGATAGTAGGGGTAGGCAGGTTTTTAAGCATTTTATTGGTTATTCCATCATGGCTGGGTGATTTGTTAATATTAATTTTGTGAATATAATTTAAGACTTCAGAAGGGTGACATGGTGGGTACAGCTCATGTGGTAGGTTTTTATTATTAGATAGGAAGTTGTGAACGACATGTGTAATTGTCCTATCATGTGTTGGGGTATTAGATTTATTAAGTTGGAACTGATTTTTTAATGAATCTGCAAGTAGTTCGGTTTTATCCGAGTCTGCTAGAGCGATACCTGTGGGGCCTTTAATGGCTGAGATTATTGTACATCTTTTTCTTTGTTCTTTTGCTGCTCCCCAGATGGAGCCACGTTCGGTGTTGAGTGAAGCAAGGGTATTTTCCCAATCTTTGATGGAGTATTCTTTAATTTTTGCTTTTAAAAGTTTATTGACTTTGTTGTAGTGTTTTTTGTGTTCGGGATTTTTCGTGAATTGCCAAGTTTTTCTTGTTTTGTTTCTATAGTTGATGAGTTCTCGGATGTCTTTATTAATATGTTGTGTTTGATGTTTAGAATATGGTGTAGATGATGTGTTGTAGGCTTTGAGTATGTTGTCTGTTAGGTCGGCGACATGCATATCTAGATTCTCATCGTCAGTTAAATTTGGGAGGTTGAAGTTAGTATTTCGTAGGTAGTTGCTAAAGTTACACCAGTTGGTGTAAACTTTGTTGTTATTGTCGTGGATCTTGATATTTAGGTCTACGAAGGTGAGTATTGGATTGTGATCTGATGAGAGTTCGGGGAGGGAGGAGCAAGTGATTGGCCAATGGGCATGCTTCGTTAAGGTGATGTCTATGGTGGTTTGAGCGGATTGGGTAAAGTGGGTTGGTGTGGGCGGGGCTATGATTTTCATGTTGTTGGAATTTGTAAATTTTAGAAGTTTAATGCCTCTAGGATGATTTGTGTTACAGTTCCATTGTTTGTGCTTTGCATTAAAGTCGCCACTCATAATGTTTGGGGTACCGATATTTAATAATTCTTGGAGATCGTTTGCAATATGGGAAGTTAAGTTAGATTGAGGTGGAATATAAACTGATGAAATGAAAATAATTTTTTCCCTCGGAGGTGTGATAGCAACGATCGTTGCTTCAGACACTCTTAATTGAGGGGTGGGGATTCTGTAGTGTTTGAGAGAATTTTTGATGAGAATTGCAGTGCCGCCTCGTGCGTGGTTACCACGATCAAGGAAATGAAAATTACGAAATGATTTACATCTTCGAAAATCCTAAGCTAGTATATGGTTGATGGCTTGGAAATGGATTGGAAACTTTTTCACGCTATCGTACATTGAAAACACAACTTAGCCATTATGTTTATTATTTTCCAGATACAATCATTAAAAGTTTTCTAATTGTTCTTGACATCTGAGGCTTGCAATACATTTTAAAGTCTGTATTTACTACTAAGAAATACAGACTGTGAAGAAAAGTATTGTATACACGAGACAAGTCCCAAACAGTTGAATAGATAATTTAATGTTGTCTTCCATTCAGCTTTGTTTGAAAGGGAGAGAAATTATGTAAATGGAGAGTTGCAATTATTATTAAGTTAGACTCAAGAAAATCGGAAGATCTATTTTCTAGATTTTGAAATGATTTCCATTTAGATTTATAAATAAAATAAAGAAATAGAAAGAAAAAAAAAAGATATAGACATAGATGAATCTAGATATAGATGAATTAAAGTGGGGAAATCCTGATGGTGAAATACACTTTAGCAAAATGTGGAAAAGAATTTTCAATCTAATTTACAACAAATATTCAAAATGTCAACCCCTTTCTAAGAGACAAAGCTGAACTTTTAAGTACGTCTTAAAGAAGCAAACAGTGGTTTCTCTTGTATCATTTTAATAATGTGATAATTTTCAAATCATTATAATTAGAGGGATTATTTTCATAAACATTGTTCTTAAAATATTCCCACCGAAAAAAGCAGAGAAAGGTCCAGAGTTGGGGAAAGAGGTGGCCAAACATTTCTTAAAGTGAATCAATCTTCAAAAAAGTCTTCAAGCCATACTCGTATGCCATATTACATTGTCTTTGAGCAGAGAGTCTCGTTCCCCTGATCTGAGCATTTCTTGACTTTTTTCTGTAGATGTATTTAAAGATCAAAGTTCAAGAAAATAATCCCCAAACAATAGATGAGTTGAAAATTACCGTATCTTTCAAACGATACAAGAAGTCCTTCCCTGAATCCTGAAACACATTTCTTAAAATATGTGCAAACGTATTTAGTTTTGCGTCCGAGAAAGGGGCAGATATTTTAATATTCGTTGTTCATGTAAAAGCTCAAGTTCGTTTTATGCAATATGTAAGAAGTGCTTTTTACCATTAACGTAAAAGCAAATGTTTTAAAGTTCGTTGCTTTTGTATAATAAATCCAAGAATCGTCATTACGGAAACTTTTAGGGACTTGCAGTACCATATTAATCTAGAATTATTCGATGTCTTCAGTCATCTTGTGTTTTTAAAATTAAGCTTCATTACCCCCCTCCTTCCTAAATATGAAGGGCATTTCCACTCGAAAAATGTGGAAAACTGTTTTTATTTATAATAAATAATATAAAGTGGTTCTTTACATTTGGTTCTGGAAAAACAAACCGAAGCAAGAGAGATGATACTTAATGATCATAACAATTCATCCGGTTCTATCGAATTTCTCAGACAGAACTATCGAACCTTGCAAAATGGAAGATTATTCCGCCTATCGCTTCTTGGAAAGATCTCACGCACAGGAATGCATCCAAATCTTTCAACCACGGATGATTCCCAAACGCATGCATATTCATTTTTCCAGAAACTTCTCAAGTTTCGATTTTTACCCCATCGATAAATTCGTCCCATCAATCGAACACAAGATAACAAAAGCGGCTGTATTTCGATACGTCAGTTAGACAGATATTCTGAATAAAAATTTGAAGCTCGAATGTCAAAATGTCTAGTTGGCTGCATGCTTATCAAACTTTCCTTGCACTCGTAATCAGGACTGTCAAAATAGCGAAATATTTAGACAGCTAAATTGGAATGATTTTAGATGCTGGGTAAATGCAATCATTCATAAGGACATAAAGGACAATTCTTTTAAGTCAAATAAAATAATTTTTTCCCTCCAATTATTTGCACTAGATGGGAAATTTACCACGTTTAAAAAATTCTTAAATATATCTTAAATTTTAATGGAAAAAGTAACACATAAATACAAAGGGAAAATGTGGAAGTTTTATACTGTAAAAATAGATGGTCTTCGTGCGTTCTTCCCAAAGCTTCTTTAATAAATCGGTTTGTGAAGCTTTCACGGAGCTATTTCGTACTTGAATCGGTCGCAGAGGATCAAGATGACTTGATGTCACGCAACTGGCCGCATAACTCACCCGATATGGCACCTGCGATTTCTTCCTTTGGGGGGAGGGGTTGCAAAATATAAAGTGTATGGGGCCATCATTACCAACACATTTATATGAACTTAAACATCGAATTTCTGTTTGTGTACGATCGATTATCATTGATACTTTGCAACATGTTTGGCAGGATTTACATATCGAATAGACATTATACGTGTAACTGAAGGAAGTTATATCGAACACTTTTAAAAAGATTGTCATAATTTCCCTTTGCATTCATGTATTACCTATCATCCTGCGTCGATTATTTATGAAAATATGGAATTTTGAAATCGAATGAATCATTGAATACTCCTGTATATAGAATCCACTTGAACTCAATGAATAAATAACAACCATATAGTCGCCATTTTGGATATCCTCATCAAAGTGGCTCATTTCTATTCTTGTTGCAAAATGGAACTCGTAGCTTTCTTTCAGAAAATTCTCCACCGCTTAATTAAAACAAAGACAAAATACTAAGGAGATTGCAGTCTATTTAAAAAGCCATCGTGTTTTGCGGCAACCTTGTCCTACTGAGCATCGGATCACGCGTCCTTTGCATGGCTGGACGAAGCAAAAGAAATTAATCCAATCCAGAAATCGATTAGACTTTAATTTGCATTTGAACTCATGGCCACTCCGTTGCGGTGGTCAGTCGCAACTGCGCAGGGAAAGGTGATGGTCATTCGAACAGGATGACAAGTTCCTCAATCTAGTTTATCTCTCCGTCCGATCGCCAGAGTGGCGTCATGCACAAAGCATTTATGACATCATTTTCCAAGGAAACAGTTCAATTACGCGCACAGGAAGAAAAAAAATCCATTTGAAACAATATAAAAATGGATGAAAGAAGAAAGAATGCAGAAACATGAGAAAACGAGGCACGATTCGGGCTTGTGAAAGAAATAAAAGTTTGGTTCGTAAGAAATGAAAACTTGAATCACGTACACGTGAAAGTTTCGTTCTTTTTTTTGTCTTCACCAAAGAAAACTTGAAAAGTTTTATTTTGTCTATCTTAGTTCCCGAAATATGAGTTGGGTTTATCAAAACTAGTGTTCTACTAATGGGCTTTTTAAACATAAAGGAAGTTTACATTTTTTTTTCTCTCCCTCAAATGTTTTCTCTTGTCTTGATTAATTATAATACGTTTCGTGTAGAACATCTATACAAGTTTGTACTGTAAAACCTGTTTTTACCAGCTTTTATTCAACTTGCTATAAATCATACGCACGTATGTCTTTCGAGAAAGAGTTCAAAATTTGTACTAGAATGTTGTCGTTCCAGGGAGAGTTCAAAATCTGTATTCGAATTTTAAACCACTTCCTCTCATTCGATCTAGTTCAAATTTTGCATAATCGCATCATTCCGATTACAATACAATAATACAGTGTGTTCAAGCAGTGACGGACTTGGAGGGGATGAGGAGCTTGTCTTCACAATGTCCAATTCAGTTGAAGTCTTGCACATATAGCTCGCGAATATAGCTTGCGTAATTCCTTTTATAGTTTAAATTTCCAGGCTGTAGATAATGTTAATAACTGTTTAAGTAAGCGTTCAAAAATTTTTAATCAAATTCTTATTTAAAGATTGATTAAATGGCTTAAAAATAATTTTTTTATTGTAAAATATTTAATTTTATAAAAGCTTGATAAATCTCATATTTAAATAGTTATGGTACTTAATTTATCAGTAAAAACCCAGATTTTTTAGTTAAGTACCTCAAAGCGACAGTTTTTAAAAACTTTAGTCCATCTTTAAAATAAATATTTAATTAAAAAAAAAAAAAATTTCACTTATTTTGAACTCCTTTTTTGCGATTTCTTTCTTCTTTTTTGAAGAAGTCCCTCAAAATACATAATGCGAATAATAAGTAATAAAATTATTTAAAAAGAAAGTAACAGTTAGCCCACCTGATTATTACATCATCACATCATTAAGAAAATACGTTCATATTGCATCACCAATTTTATTACATTATAGCGTAGGCTCTATCACTCGTATTTGCCCACCAATTCAGTTAACACTTCGGGGGGTTTAATTGAATACCTACGCAGGCCTTTTGCTTTGGAGAAAATTGCGAATACCAATTAGGAAAGAAAGAATATCAATTCCATGCGAGTTCTTGCAATCGATACTAATTCTAAAAGAACTTTACCGGTCCAGTGGCTAGAGTGTCGGTATCCCAACGAGCTTCCATAGGTTCTTTTCTCTTCCATCTTTTCTTATGTATAAAATTTTTAAAAAATGCTGATGCTCTTGTAGAAATACAAGGAGCAAAATATATATAAAACTTTTAAAAATAATATTCCATTTAGAGGTAAAAAAAAATTATAAGAAATGATACTCTTTGAGGTCTAAAAATAAAATTCTATGCTCCTTTTGTAGCGACTTGGGTGCGCCCAAAGTTCGAATCTACCGTCACTCTACCACTATGAGAACGAGCCGGCTATTCTGGCAAGGCAAGCCAACTGACGTGATTTGAAGCTGAAGTGAACTCAATTCCATCTGCTATCCACTATAAAAGGTAGCACTGAAAAGCAACCGCATTGAAATTTCCCGGTTCTTTGTTATTAGCAGTCAGGTCGTCAGTTTGTTTGTCCTCTATTTAAGCTTCTTTTAGATGTTTTTAATAACCAGTTGCTGTTAAAATGTGTAGCTCCAAATCTTCTTGTGTGATATTTAATTACCTTTTGATTAGGAGTCCATTGGGTTCACCTCCCCAAGGGTGACTTGCAACACTTTTCTGTTCTTTGCTTTCATACTGTTTCCTATCTGTCTCTACATGTTATAGCCTACTTTAGACTTTGCCGGAAAACTTAATCATGCCATTTCAAATTCTCGACGCAAATTAATGTTTGTTTACCTCCCCCTCCCTCCTGTTTAATAAAAAAATTTCAAATTCAGTGAAGTACTTGCAAAAGCTGTCAGTCCAAGAAAATCTGATTATTATCGTTCTCGAAAGAAAGTTCAGAATAAGCTCCGATCCCGTGTATGGTGACTGCGAACAAACACAAAAGGTTTACCAAACAGCCATCGTAACAAATCCTGATCACCGACTACATCGTATTACCAAAAATGTTAACTCTTAACGAGTGAACGGTAGCATATTCAAGTGATTTTGAACCAGTCGTCCACTAGAAAGCATTTTGTTCTACAACCTTTGTTCATCAAGCCGCAGCACAAGCACACATTTTTTAGTGTTCCTTGCACGGCGCATGCCGCGACTCGTTCTTGTACTAGTCAAAAAGGTAATAGAAACAAACCTGTAATGCGCCAACACTTTACTTCGATACCGATGATTTTTCTTAAAACATTTAAAAGCAATTTGTTGAAACATGTGTTCCAATTTTAGTATTCATCTTGTTTTTCAGCACGTTTTTGCAAATATTGCTGAGGGGGGGGACTTAAATTAACCTTAGTCACCCTTTTATAACTCTTCAACGCCCCCCATCCGGATAACAACCTCTTTAAAAGCCACTGATCTAAAGTATATTCATGCACACGACAGCAACAAGGGAGACAAAGTATTGCAGACACTAACACTTATGTAGCACACATACCTCCATACTGGAAACTTTCCAATGAGTCCTTTCCCGAATTTGGCTAGGGGTGGCAATTTGTAGGTGGCAGTCTCATAGAGACCATCGTCGGTGGTACCATTGAGAACCACCAGGTGTTGGTTCTGGTAGTAGGCTCTCCAATTCTCCTCAATCGGTGGTAGGGGTGGTTGGTTAGATGTGACCACGACTGTTTGAGGTTCATCGTCAGGCTCGTCTTTGATTGTGACGCTGTAAGAAAAAGAAAGAAAAATTTGTCAGTGTTTCAGCTAATTGTTAAACGGCTTGGGTTTTCCATGGTTACTAAACCACGGGTTAAGCGAACTAAGAATTTCAGTAATAATATGAACTGGGCGGGGGAAAAAATCGGCTTTTGTCAAGATTGGAGTTTACCGATATGCTAGTTCTTTTTCTGGTAATTACTCTATCGTTATTTATGTTATTGACAAACTGGTCGATTTTGTCATCCTTTTACAACCATCTATGATGTGTAGACTCCGGTACATTAAATTCTCTTGCAATTTCTGCCCTCTTGTCCCTTTTCGAATTCGTTCCATAACACTGAGTTTTTCTTCGATCGTATAATCTTTAGTTTATTTTCACACTGTTTCGATATTATTTTCAATCATTGTGGAAATCCCTTACACAAAAAAACCCTTCTATAACGCTTCAAATTTGACCAATACAAAATGGTTGAACGTACAGCTAATCTCATGGACCGCGAGATTTTGAAAATGATCACTTACCAAAAATCCTTTTCCAGGAAATGGTGATTCACAAAAACAAAAAAAGAAAGAAAAAATAAATGTTAATGTGTGCGCTTAACGGGAAGTCGGGACATCATCAGAATAAAAGATTATTCTGAATTTCATAAAAAAAAAATAATAACAAGAGTTACGTGATTGACTATCGAAGAAGCCATAATAAAATCGCGTGAAAAGCTGACCAGCTTGTTACTGATCCACTAATTATCCAGTTCAGACTATAAAATAAGCTTTTCGCTTTGTTCTTCAGCTGCATAATTTTCTCTTAAAAAATACCGATGTGGTAAGCTTTCGGAATTCACTTTTTACCCTTTTTCAAAGCATTAAGAAATTCTACTTGTTTAAATTGAATGAAGAAAACAGAAGCAAATACTAAATTAAAAAAATCAAACCGAAAGATCATCTCAGTAATAAACTAAGATTTAACAAAACACAAAAATTTGTGATGAACACATTCTAAATTAAAAATCAAATGTTCTAGAAGAATTGCATTCAATCCGAGCTCAAGGAAACAATTAAGAACACGTGGTCGGTTTTTATTTAAAATTCTTATTGTTTCAGTAATTGGTAAGTTAACTTCCAATCTGTATTTAATATTATCTATATTATTAAGGTTAAATGAGTTCAATAACCCCTTCCGTTATATCTTTCACATTTCGCTTAACGAATTATAATACTTCTGCTCTGTTAAAATGCGAAGAATCGATGACCTGATTCGACTCCTTTCTCTAATCCTCATTGGCAACTAAACAAGCCTAAATTAAGGAGAAAAACAAAACCGAGCACCACTTAAATACAAAATTCTATTAAAATTAAATCTCTAAAAATTCAATTTTATTAAAAGAATGAGTTTGCAAGTCGATATATGTTAGACGTAAATAATAACCGCAAAAATTGGAACCTGTATTTAAAATGCGTTAGCCACGAATAAGAATCATTTTTGCTTATTGGTATGAAATAACCGAGATATCGGAATAAAATTTCTTCTACTTATTAATTGATCCTTATGCTAATTATGTTGTAAGTTACGGCTGTTCATGCTCATTCGTTTGGTTGGTTGGTTGGTTAGTTGGAGGGCTATTGTTGTCGCAATTTTGAACATCGCTCAAGTGACGAAAACGACACTTGAGCGGGCACCCCCTCTCCTAACGTCCATACCACGCCATCGAGAGGACTTTAAGCCTCGACTGTTTTAACGTGCATCGGCTCCGGCTACACGGTGGGTCTTTAAGGGCATCAAGGCTCGAACCAACGACTCGATGAAAATCGAGACGAGTCAGCTACCATGACCACTAGGCTACCGCAGCCAGGAGGTTTCAGGAATCTGTAGGTTGAAGTTAACCAACAGTATGGAGAAGAGAGTTCTCATCTGCCGAGTTCTACAAAAGGCCTTCGAAAGATCCAAGTAACTCTGGGATAAATGTATAATTTTGAAAAGTGATTATGTAACGAAGTGTGAAGAGAATAATAAATAAAATCTTACGATGATGCGGTTTAATTCAATCTGAGGTTCCCTGAAACCAAATAAATCAGTATTGATTGTTATAATTTACATTGTGTGCATATGGATTAACCAATATGCAGATAACTTTTTTAACCAGATATTTCCTTTATTTCTTAGTAATAATTGTAATTTTACAATACTTCCTTTCGTATTTGCTATCAAAATTTTGGAAATATTTTAATGTGATAGTTATTTAATATTTTAACGTGAAAATATTTTAACGTTCCTGTAATACTGAAGTGGGTTTTTTTCCTCCTGATTTAACGTAAAAGCTTTATTTTTATTCTGAATTAAAGTACTCCATTACACATTCGCCTTTTCTTTCCAGGAGAATGATTATGTACAATTATCGTGTTGAAATAAGAAAAAAAAAAAATCACTGGATTAAGAATCCCGATTGCTATATTGATGATACTGCTCTATTTCTATATTCTTTCACATAAAAACAACTATCATTTAATATTGTAAAGACTTAGGCTATAAAAACCTTTTCCACTTATTAATGACTTTTTATCATTGCATGATAAAATTATTAATACGAAAGCAAACACAGACATGAGCGGAGGATAGCTTCAAATCTAAGAGGAAGGCGGAACAACGGTTCGCTACTGCTTTCATTTCGTGTACCCCCAGATTCCTTTCTGAGCGTTCACGAACCCAAATCCTCTAGCCCCCCTCCCCTTAATATACACCCCTCTTCCCATCACAGATTCCAAAACTTCTCCGCAAATGGTGAAAGTTTAATTATATCAACCCTTTCTAAGACCGTGGGAAGTAGTGACGTATTCCTTTTATTATTCAACTCTAAAATCATCTTAAATCCTAATTAAATAGTCAATAAATTCAAGACTTCAAACAAAGATATGTATAGGAAGGACAATATATTATATTATCTATCAATGAACATGCAAGATCGCTCTCTCTGTCTCTCTAATTCTTTGTAACTCGGTTAATCCGAATTTATATTCTAATAATAAAGTATTAGCTTAACCAAATCATCCGTTCCGATTCATTGTTTATCACAGATCTAACTCGTACTTTACTTTAAGAGTCGCTTCCATCTGCACATCAATCAACCTGTAGTTATCTATCCTTCCCTTTTATTTCAATTCTTTTTCACTTATATATCACTAATTCAATTTATTACACTACTTGTTTTCGTCTAATTTACCAAATCCCGTTTCATTTTGGTTGGGAAGAAATTGGGATTTTATGCAATTCAAATTATCAAAAAGTCCCTCGAGGTTAGTGAAGAGATAGTTGCGGATACCCCAACGTCGCATACTCATCACCAACTTTAAATAGCTTTTAAATAAATAAGCGAAAAGAACCCCTCTGAATAACACTCAATGGAGAGGGGGGGTAAACATATTTCTCGCCAAAAAAAGTCTCAAAAATAAAATTAATTGAATATAATAAGCAATTTGAATTTCTTTCCTTAAATCAATTTCAATTTCAAAAAGTAGAAAATATTTTAATTACCATTACTAGAGAAAAAAAAGGTCCTATAAAGAGTTAAATGGTGTATTTTTTTCATAAACTAACTTTTTATTTTATCGAAGTAAGCTTAAGAAATAGACAAAAAGATTGGTAAAAATAACTAATGGGATATTTGGGAATGTATTCAATTAAATTTTTGGAAAACTTGACTAAAATGAGGTCATATACAATCCGAAATTGAGAGCTGCATTTACTTTGCTTTATTTTTCATATACGAAGAAAATGCCGTGCGAGCAAGAAACAACAAACACATTATAGTTTTTTTTTTTTTAAAAAAAAAAAAAAGTTGACTGTATTCGTTAGCAAGACGAGCTCCAGAACTGAATAGATTCATCGTTCCATTAAATAAGAGGTTCTTTAGATATGTATCTGTTGTATTTTCCTTTTCAAGAATCGACAATGAAGTTGATACAAAACACTTTTTGAAAGCATTAACGCCAGAGGAGAAATGGACACAACCTCTCTTTCATACAAAAGTTCGTTGATAGCAAAGTCATATATTGTAACTGGTGTTATTTGTAAAAACTTCTACCAATTTTAAAAATATTTTGTACTTTTCTTCACCTGAGCGGCAGGCGTTACCACGTATCTCTCAGGATGCGTTCATCTCTCTTTGGGAATCGCTGTGACATAACATCACAAGAACGATCTCTGAACACCCGAGTCGTTTTCAAGAAATGGCCCTTTCGTTTCGAACAATAAAACTATTCCTTGGTTGAATAAACATTCCTTTTTCGATCAGATCTCTTTAGGGGGAAATGAAAATAAATACCTCTGTTTCTAGTTGGGAGAGAGGGAAAATATATACAAACAAACGAAAACCTGTTCGTCAGAACAATCAATGAAAGTAAAAAAAAAAAAAACTATTTTGAAATGCTGCCAACCAGGAAAGGTTGGACACTGTTATTAATTCCAGTTTCAGACGATTTTTATGGGTGAACTTGACTCACGGAGAACGCCCCACCGTTCCAAGAATTTTTCTCCGTAAATAACCGAGCACGATTGTGACGCGTGAGGTGATTCAACGCGTCGCCTACACGATGCGCGTTGACGCATCCTTCCTTCCCCTGTTCGAAAGAACTGCATTTCGTGAATCGATTTTCTCACGAATTCCTCAGGAGGTTGCACTGTACAAGGAGTTCAGTGCCTCATCGATTGCTAAGGGTCCCCATCGTTCGTGAAAGGCTGTTATCTTTATGCGTAAGTCATTTTCTGCACAGTGGATCACTTCTACAGAGTTCATTCCGGGCAGGATTCTGCAAGAATCGAACGTAAGCCCGCATCCTGTATGCTTTGATACAAGAACGTGTACAAAGGAATTGTTCGTGAACTGCTAATGCTGCTGTCACCCCCTCACCAAGCTCCTTTCTTTTTAACCAGGCTGTCAACTAAAGTTGGCAAAACCTTTCGCCTACGAATTAGTTATGTAAATTATTTTGAGTCTTCTAGCAAGAGGCCGTCTTGAGGCTGAGTGTCGTAAAAACGATATTGAACCGCTGATCACTCAATGCGCAGCTCCAACTTATGAGGGTGGCTCAAAAATATCTGTGTTAGAAATGGCTGTCTCTCTGTAATGATAATTTCCCCAAGTCCGTGCGTATTATATTCTTCGCATCCCAGAGTCATCACCATAACCTTAACGGTCGATGAGACCTGAAGCATCTCATAGTTTAGATGTACGCTTAAAGTCCAATGAATAATGACGAATTCAGATCTCATCCATGATGAAAAAAACAATAATATATATATAACACATCGATCAATAACTCCCGAGTCTAAAATTGAAAACAACATTTTTTTTGCAATTTTTTTTTTTATTCATCAACATAACACCTTTTGTTAATCACCTTTTAGGGTGATACAATCGTTCCAACGCTTTTCCAAATCTTTTTTGTTGCGAGTAAATAGCGATAAACAACTTTCTGAATCATCGACTCGTTGCTGCTTTTGTTCCATCGAAAGCAATCGCGGCACCCACTTGGAAAAAACCTTTTTCACTTCACTTCAAAAAACCTTTTTCCTGGTCCGATCGACTTAAAATTTTGACACGTTTCAAGCAAAGGTTAGTACTCTAGAAAGACCTGGTTACTGGTTTACTACGAACGCCATCTCTGGGGTAGTCTCGGGAGTTATTGATCGATATGTTATTTATATATATATATATATATATATATATATATATATATATATATATATATATATATATATATATATATATATATATATATATATATATATATATATACAGAGAGGGGGAGAGAGTTTAAAAAATGTTTCATTTTAAAATATCTTCATGATTGAAGCGATGAACACAATAAGCAATATTTAATATCACCAGTTGTGATAAACACATCCATATTTTGTAATTCAAAGTGAAGATTATTACATAACTGTGTTCCATAAGAAAAGAAGTCCACCAACATCAATGTGCTTCTTCAATACAAAATTTGTTGGCGAACTTCATCTAATTTCGATATAAATTTTTTAAATAAAAAAATTTAGTAAATATTACTTCCTAATAATTTTTAAAGGAAATTATTTGGAAATTCATTTTAATGCATGATTTACCCCAATTTCGTGTAATTTAAAAACTGAAGAGAAACTGAATAAAAAAAAGTGTTTTTTATAAATATAAAGATTCCATAACCATTAACTTAAATATAAAACCACAAAAACTTTACGAAGATGTTGAGATTTTCAATATCTACGACTTTCGTTCTAAGAAATCTCAGTGTGGGGGGAAAAAACAATCAGCTACTTTTGATGAATTGTTTCAAATTTCGACACATTGAACGTTCCAAAATAAAAACTTCCGCAGTTGCAGGTTATTTTTTTAACTCAAAAAGGAGCTAATGACCTCCGTTGCTCCGATCTCTTACAGCGCAATCAATCAATTAATCACTCAAAACGCAAAATTATTATACCAATAAACAATCATATTAAAAATTAAGTTAATAAATACAGAAGTTTTTAAGAAATCGCTCGTTTGTCCCAAAGGCATATACTACAAAAAAAAAAATTTTTTTTTCAAATAAAGCATTTTAAACTTCAAGATTACAAGTATTATTTGATAGATTCTGACATCAGATTTTTCCTTCCCTATCTTGGGGACTTTTTTATACGAATTTTTTTAATGAAAATCCCTTTCAATGGAATGAAACTTGACTTATTCTAATGAGATTGAATCTACGAAGTGTAGTGAATAGATTAGGAAAATTCCATTTATGAGAAATGAAACATATAATGAGGAGTTTGAGAATTGGAAGTTAGTTAATGGTAGAAACAGTGAGATTTATAGTGAATCAAAATAAGTCATTGGATCCTACTGTTCGTATTCTATCAAGCAATCGGAAGAATCCTGGAGAAAATCGGTAGAGGATTCCTCAATTCCAATTAGTTTAACCTTTCGATTTTGATTGATTGGTTTTAACGGTTTTTAACGTTGATTGAACCTCGGTCACCTCAACTGGCACCTCCCACTCTAAACTTCCACACCTAGTCAATGATAAGACTTGGAACCTTGGCAGATTTAATATGCATCAACTCTTCCACACGGTTGACAATCATTGACGTCAGGATCGAACCCATCACTCGGCGGAAGCAATGCCGGTCGTGAGCCTGCGACCATAACCACTAGGCTACCGTTGCCACGTCAACTCAAGTCGAACCCGAGGGATTTGGAAAGTGTTGAATGAATTTCAAATTCAAAACGTTTGTTCAAACGCGCTTAGAGAGTATAACTGCATTGAAAGCAAAATTTACAATTGAATTTTAAATATTCAATAATAAGAATAATAAAATTGGTTAGCATTGTCCTTGGATTCGACTCTTTCTGTTGACTGCGTATTTTTGTGATTAATTAATCAAGTTTAGTAATGGAGGAGAAGGTCAGAGTGTTGCAAGAGAAGACGGCATATTTTAAAATCCCTATATGTCAGGCCTGGAAAAACACTTTAAGTATACATAAACATTTCTGAATGATGGCTTATACAATCCAAATTTTAGAGAACAATAATTAAAGAAAAGTTAATGAGTCGCAATGGTTCGCCATTAACGTTCACAAACCTTAGAGTTAAGAGATTAATTGTAGCAATACATACACAATAAAGAGAAATTGTGCAAGGGTAGATAAACACAGTATATTTTCAGAGGTACCTGAACAATCTCTTCAATTGCTGCAACAACCGACAGAAGAAGAAAAAAATTGAAGGAAAAGGATTAACAGTTATTCAGAACACAAAAGAAGTGATTTTATAACCCAATGAATAATGGCTGGCTGCTAGCTAAGTCCCGTGACCAAGAATCCAAGCATGTGATTGTTGCTGAGCTTTTAATTAACAGCTTTAAAGAAGCTTTAGACAATGCTCGACGCATTAGATGCAGAGAATAAGCATGCGTTTTCCTTTTCTGCTGACATGCCGAATTGGAAGAGAAAAAAATTTGAATTTAGTTTCGGTCTTGACTGCGGATCGATGTTTGTTGCACTCCTGTAAAACATTTGATATTCTTGTAATATATATTTGCTTAGAAGAAGATATTTTACTGTCGCTTTCCAATGTTTTAATCTTGCTTTGGCATCATTAAAATTCATCTTTACAATTAGTGTCTCATGCGAGAGACAAAATAAATTAAAAGAGTGTAGGTACGTTTACTGAAACTATTTCAAACGTGTCCACTTGGGGGGAGGGTGTTAAATACCCATTGAAGAAGTTTAGTTTTCATTAACGTCGCACTAGAAGCAACACAAGGGCTATTGGCGACGGACCTCGTAATTTTGAACCACGGTCAAGTGACGAGGACGACACCTGAGCTGGCACCCCCCTCTCCTAACATTCACACCACGCCAACGGGAGGACTATGGGCCCCGAACAGATTTAACGTGCATCAGCCCCGGCTACACGGCGGGTCTTTGGTGGCCAAGGATCGAACCCGCGACTGAACGAAAACCGCCTGCCGCTAGTCCACGACCTTGACCACTAGGCTACCGCGGCCCATACCCATTGAAGAAGTAAATTAGAAACTCTGTACTGAAATTAGTCTACTGTGAGTACATTCACTACAAATTCTTCTTTCTGATATGATTTTCCAAAATAGGTGTCATATTTTGTAGGTGCATATGAACTCTTAGTCCCGGTTGAGTTATGTTATTCATGGCGTATTGGATTATAATTAAAGGATCAATTGAAAAGGTATGAGAACCGCCGTCACAGGCATTAGCTTTTGCAATTAATCGCCATTATTTGATTCTAGTGATATTTTGCATGCATAGTTGAACATGGAAATAAGCAATTCAAAACAATGAAGCAGAAACTGATAAGCATATGTGCTTTTGCTACAAGAAGTATAGTGAATAGAGAAAATAGCGATCAAAATTCGAAATTTTTTACTGTCATGCAAGTGCTTTACGTTCAGAATATTCGCGATTCCTCTAAGAGTTAAGTGAGTGAATGAGTGACGGTCGTGTTTAATGGTGCAAGAGCCAAATGTGGCTATGCTGCGCCAAACAATGCAAAGCTGTGATCTAGATGAGAGAAAAAATTGAAGTGACAAATGAGTGTAGACTAATGTGGCCAAGCTGCGTGAAAAAACTGAAAAAGCTAAAAATTGGTTGACAGGAAGGAGGGTTGAAAACAGAAAAGGATCGAGGGGGTCCTCTAAGAGTTAAAATAGTAATAATTGGTACGCCAGAAGATCGGTGGAAATGAATTTTATTGGGTGTTTAAAAATAAGTTTTAAAAAAGTGAAAACGCAGATTCATCAACATGCACTATATATCTAGGTTTCATCCATAACACTGGTACGTCCACTCATTTCTATCCAAAGCCAAGTTTAGTTTAGTTTATATTAACGTCGCACTAGAAGCAACACGAGGGCTATTGGCGACAGACCTCGTAATTTCGAACCTCGGTCAAGTGACGAGGACGACACCTGAGCTGGCTACCCCTCCTCCTAACATCCACACCACGCCAATGGGAGGATTTTGAGCCCCGAACAGATTTAACGTGCATCAACCCCGGCTACACGACGGGTCTTTGGTGGCCAAAGATCGAACCCGCGACTGAACGAACGAGCCACGAATCCGAAACCATGACCACTAGACCCCTATTCAAAGCCAAAAAAACATTTATCACACTCTACTTTATTTCCGTTTTTTGTCTTCTTTCTTGTCAGCTCTTAAATTCGCCTTTGGCTGTCTTGTTGTTCTAGGTTTCCTTTTTGTATGTTTCAGTATTCTAATGTTTTCTCCAATGCAATAATGTATTTTTTAAAATTACTGGAATCAATTTTACAAATTAATTTTGATTGCATACATATTAAAACGTTTTTCTGAATTTCACTTGGTGTGTGTGTGTGTGTGTGTGTGTCATCAAATTTTCGATCGTTAATTTAACCAACTTCCCATCAAGCTAGAGCTTTGAAATTTTGGGAATCGTTCGTACTCGCCTAACAATGCAATATTTAGACATTTGCGACAAGTTTTAACTAATATTTTCTTTAATAATGCAGTTTAGCCCAAACACTTGGCGCGATTT